>OX638146.1:49817363-50069863 GCA_951805005.1 Othius punctulatus
CTAAAACTTTTTGGACATTTAATGCGACCTTCGAATTTTGAATTTTTTACTGCGGCGATAGGTTCGTGACCGGAAGAGAAATTGCGGAACCCAAAAGGTTCCTCTGAAAAAAAATTAGTTTTCGAGATATAACGAAAAGAAGTTGAAAAGTGGTACTTCGTTTTTCACCTTTTTCTCGCTTATTTGACAACTCACCTTAAAAATAATTACAGATTCGGATTCCCAGGAAAAAACTGTACCGATTTCATATGGCAAATAATTTTTAGGATGCTCAATTAATTTTTTTTAAATTTTACCAACTTTTTTTATTATGCATATTAAAAATTATTAGCCCCACGGAATCGATAGATTTTCTTCCTAGGAATCCGAATCTGTGATAATTTTTCACATAAGTTATCAAATAAGCGAGAAAACGGCAAAAGACGAATTACCCGTTCCCGTCCCGTTCCCGTTCCCGTTCCCGTTCCCGTTCCCGTTCCCGTTACCGTTCCCAACCCTGTTCCCGTGTACGTTCCTATTCCGTACCACGCCCTACCGTATTAACCACGCCTCTACAAGTCTTAGCCACGCCCAAATGTTTCGGCCACGCCCCTAAAAGTCCTGGCCACGCCTCCACGTGTCTAGACCACGCTCATACGTCTTGGCCACGCCAAAATGCTTTGGACACGCCCCCAAAAGTCCAGACCACGCCCAAACGTCTTGGCCACGCCCAAATGCTTTGGCCACGCCCCCTAAATTCTTAACCACGCCCAACCGTATTACCCACGCCTCTACAAGTCTTAGCCACGCCCCTAGAAGTCCTGGCCACGCCTCCACCCGTCTAGACCACGCCCATACGTCTTGGCCACGCCCAAATGCTTTGGACCAGCCCCCAAAAGTCCAGACCACGCCCATACGTCTTGGCCACGCCCAAATGCTTTGGCCACGCCCCCTAAATTCGCCTCGTGCGCCTCGTGACGCCTCGCGATGCCTTGCGACGCCCCGTGACGCCCCGTGACGCCCCGTGACGCCCCGTGACGCCCCGTGACGCCCCTTGACGCCCCGTGACGCCTCGTGACGCCTCGTGACGCCTTGTGACGCCTTGGGACGCATGGTGACGCCTCGTGACGCCCCGTGACGCCTCGTGACGCCCTGTGACGCCCCGTGACGCCCCGTGACGCCCCGTGACGCCGCGTGACGCCCCGTGACGCCGCGTGACGCCCCGTGACGCCTCGTGACGCCTTGGGACGCCTCGTGACGCCTCGTGACGCCCCGTGACGCCTCGTGACGCCCTGTGACGCCCCGTGACGCCCCGTGACGCCCCTTGACGCCCCGTGACGCCTCGTGACGCCTCGTGACGCCTTGTGACGCCTTGGGACGCATGGTGACGCCTCGTGACGCCCCGTGACGCCTCGTGACGCCCTGTGACGCCCCTGTGACCTACCGTATCCGTACCGTATCCGTACCGTATCCGTACCGTATCCGTACCGTATCCGTACCTTATCCGTACCGTATCCGTACCGTATCCGTACCGTATCCGTACCGTATCCGTACCGTATCCGTACCGTACCGTATCCGTATCCGTATCCGTACTGTATCCGTATTCGTACCGTACCGTACCGTATCCGTTCCGTATCTGGAACGGGAACTGGTACTTCGTTTTTTGCCGTTTTCTCGCTTATTTGATAACTTACGTGAAAAATATTTACAGATTCGGTTTCCTAGGAAAACAATGTATAGATTCCATGACGCTTTTTTTTTTTTTTTTTTGAATAATTTTCCAAAAAGTTTTATTTTTTTCTGGAAAAACCAGCCACTTTGGTACCTACACATGTTGCGAATTCGGATCCCTTAGAGAAAACTCTAACGAACTGTGGTCTCAGCTCGAAAAAAAAAAAATCTCGAAAATCGACAAAAATCCAAAGGGGTTAACCCCTAAAACTTTTTGGACATTTAATGCGACCTTCGAATTTTGAATTTTTTACTGCGGCGATAGGTTCGTGACCGGAAGAGAAATTGCGGAACCCAAAAGGTTCCTCTGAAAAAAAATTAGTTTTCGAGATATAACGAAAAGAAGTTGAAAAGTGGTACTTCGTTTTTCACCTTTTTCTCGCTTATTTGACAACTCACCTTAAAAATAATTACAGATTCGGATTCCCAGGAAAAAACTGTACCGATTTCATATGGCAAATAATTTTTAGGATGCTCAATTAATTTTTTTTAAATTTTACCAACTTTTTTTATTATGCATATTAAAAATTATTAGCCCCACGGAATCGATAGATTTTCTTCCTAGGAATCCGAATCTGTGATAATTTTTCACATAAGTTATCAAATAAGCGAGAAAACGGCAAAAGACGAAGAACCCGTTCCCGTCCCGTTCCCGTTCCCGTTCCCGTTCCCGTTCCCGTTACCGTTCCCAACCCTGTTCCCGTGTACGTTCCTATTCCGTACCACGCCCTACCGTATTAACCACGCCTCTACAAGTCTTAGCCACGCCCAAATGTTTCGGCCACGCCCCTAAAAGTCCTGGCCACGCCTCCACGTGTCTAGACCACGCTCATACGTCTTGGCCACGCCAAAATGCTTTGGACACGCCCCCAAAAGTCCAGACCACGCCCAAACGTCTTGGCCACGCCCAAATGCTTTGGCCACGCCCCCTAAATTCTTAACCACGCCCAACCGTATTACCCACGCCTCTACAAGTCTTAGCCACGCCCCTAGAAGTCCTGGCCACGCCTCCACCCGTCTAGACCACGCCCATACGTCTTGGCCACGCCCAAATGCTTTGGACCAGCCCCCAAAAGTCCAGACCACGCCCATACGTCTTGGCCACGCCCAAATGCTTTGGCCACGCCCCCTAAATTCGCCTCGTGCGCCTCGTGACGCCTCGCGATGCCTTGCGACGCCCCGTGACGCCCCGTGACGCCCCGTGACGCCCCGTGACGCCCCGTGACGCCCCTTGACGCCCCGTGACGCCTCGTGACGCCTCGTGACGCCTTGTGACGCCTTGGGACGCATGGTGACGCCTCGTGACGCCCCGTGACGCCTCGTGACGCCCTGTGACGCCCCGTGACGCCCCGTGACGCCCCGTGACGCCGCGTGACGCCCCGTGACGCCGCGTGACGCCCCGTGACGCCTCGTGACGCCTTGGGACGCCTCGTGACGCCTCGTGACGCCCCGTGACGCCTCGTGACGCCCTGTGACGCCCCGTGACGCCCCGTGACGCCCCTTGACGCCCCGTGACGCCTCGTGACGCCTCGTGACGCCTTGTGACGCCTTGGGACGCATGGTGACGCCTCGTGACGCCCCGTGACGCCTCGTGACGCCCTGTGACGCCCCTGTGACCTACCGTATCCGTACCGTATCCGTACCGTATCCGTACCGTATCCGTACCGTATCCGTACCTTATCCGTACCGTATCCGTACCGTATCCGTACCGTATCCGTACCGTATCCGTACCGTATCCGTACCGTACCGTATCCGTATCCGTATCCGTACTGTATCCGTATTCGTACCGTACCGTACCGTATCCGTTCCGTATCTGGAACGGGAACTGGTACTTCGTTTTTTGCCGTTTTCTCGCTTATTTGATAACTTACGTGAAAAATATTCACAGATTCGGTTTCCTAGGAAAACAATGTATAGATTCCATGACGCTTTTTTTTTTTTTTTTTTGAATAATTTTCCAAAAAGTTTTATTTTTTTCTGGAAAAACCAGCCACTTTGGTACCTACACATGTTGCGAATTCGGATCCCTTAGAGAAAACTCTAACGAACTGTGGTCTCAGCTCGAAAAAAAAAAAATCTCGAAAATCGACAAAAATCCAAAGGGGTTAACCCCTAAAACTTTTTGGACATTTAATGCGACCTTCGAATTTTGAATTTTTTACTGCGGCGATAGGTTCGTGACCGGAAGAGAAATTGCGGAACCCAAAAGGTTCCTCTGAAAAAAAATTAGTTTTCGAGATATAACGAAAAGAAGTTGAAAAGTGGTACTTCGTTTTTCACCTTTTTCTCGCTTATTTGACAACTCACCTTAAAAATAATTACAGATTCGGATTCCCAGGAAAAAACTGTACCGATTTCATATGGCAAATAATTTTTAGGATGCTCAATTAATTTTTTTTAAATTTTACCAACTTTTTTTATTATGCATATTAAAAATTATTAGCCCCACGGAATCGATAGATTTTCTTCCTAGGAATCCGAATCTGTGATAATTTTTCACATAAGTTATCAAATAAGCGAGAAAACGGCGAAAGACGAATTACCCGTTCCCGTCCCGTTCCCGTTCCCGTTCCCGTTCCCGTTCCCGTTACCGTTCCCAACCCTGTTCCCGTGTACGTTCCTATTCCGTACCACGCCCTACCGTATTAACCACGCCTCTACAAGTCTTAGCCACGCCCAGATGTTTCGGCCACGCCCCTAAAAGTCCTGGCCACGCCTCCACGTGTCTAGACCACGCTCATACGTCTTGGCCACGCCAAAATGCTTTGGACACGCCCCCAAAAGTCCAGACCACGCCCAAACGTCTTGGCCACGCCCAAATGCTTTGGCCACGCCCCCTAAATTCTTAACCACGCCCAACCGTATTACCCACGCCTCTACAAGTCTTAGCCACGCCCCTAGAAGTCCTGGCCACGCCTCCACCCGTCTAGACAACGCCCATACGTCTTTGCCACGCCCAAATGCTTTGGACCAGCCCCCAAAAGTCCAGACCACGCCCATACGTCTTGGCCACGCCCAAATGCTTTGGCCACGCCCCCTAAATTCGCCTCGTGCGCCTCGTGACGCCTCGCGATGCCTTGCGACGCCCCGTGACGCCCCGTGACGCCCCGTGACGCCCCGTGACGCCCCGTGACGCCCCTTGACGCCCCGTGACGCCTCGTGACGCCTCGTGACGCCTTGTGACGCCTTGGGACGCATGGTGACGCCTCGTGACGCCCCGTGACGCCTCGTGACGCCCTGTGACGCCCCGTGACGCCCCGTGACGCCCCGTGACGCCGCGTGACGCCCCGTGACGCCGCGTGACGCCCCGTGACGCCTCGTGACGCCTTGGGACGCCTCGTGACGCCTCGTGACGCCCCGTGACGCCTCGTGACGCCCTGTGACGCCCCGTGACGCCCCGTGACGCCCCTTGACGCCCCGTGACGCCTCGTGACGCCTTGGGACGCATGGTGACGCCTCGTGACGCCCCGTGACGCCTCGTGACGCCCTGTGACGCCCCTGTGACCTACCGTATCCGTACCGTATCCGTACCGTATCCGTACCGTATCCGTACCGTATCCGTACCTTATCCGTACCGTATCCGTACCGTATCCGTACCGTATCCGTACCGTATCCGTACCGTATCCGTACCGTACCGTATCCGTATCCGTATCCGTACTGTATCCGTATTCGTACCGTACCGTACCGTATCCGTTCCGTATCTGGAACGGGAACTGGTACTTCGTTTTTTGCCGTTTTCTCGCTTATTTGATAACTTACGTGAAAAATATTTACAGATTCGGTTTCCTAGGAAAACAATGTATAGATTCCATGACGCTTTTTTTTTTTTTTTTTTGAATAATTTTCCAAAAAGTTTTATTTTTTTCTGGAAAAACCAGCCACTTTGGTACCTACACATGTTGCGAATTCGGATCCCTTAGAGAAAACTCTAACGAACTGTGGTCTCAGCTCGAAAAAAAAAAAATCTCGAAAATCGACAAAAATCCAAAGGGGTTAACCCCTAAAACTTTTTGGACATTTAATGCGACCTTCGAATTTTGAATTTTTTACTGCGGCGATAGGTTCGTGACCGGAAGAGAAATTGCGGAACCCAAAAGGTTCCTCTGAAAAAAAATTAGTTTTCGAGATATAACGAAAAGAAGTTGAAAAGTGGTACTTCGTTTTTCACCTTTTTCTCGCTTATTTGACAACTCACCTTAAAAATATTTACAGATTCGGATTCCCAGGAAAAAACTGTACCGATTTCATATGGCAAATAATTTTTAGGATGCTCAATTAATTTTTTTTAAATTTTACCAACTTTTTTTATTATGCATATTAAAAATTATTAGCCCCACGGAATCGATAGATTTTCTTCCTAGGAATCCGAATCTGTGATAATTTTTCACATAAGTTATCAAATAAGCGAGAAAACGGCGAAAGACGAATTACCCGTTCCCGTCCCGTTCCCGTTCCCGTTCCCGTTCCCGTTCCCGTTACCGTTCCCAACCCTGTTCCCGTGTACGTTCCTATTCCGTACCACGCCCTACCGTATTAACCACGCCTCTACAAGTCTTAGCCACGCCCAGATGTTTCGGCCACGCCCCTAAAAGTCCTGGCCACGCCTCCACGTGTCTAGACCACGCTCATACGTCTTGGCCACGCCAAAATGCTTTGGACACGCCCCCAAAAGTCCAGACCACGCCCAAACGTCTTGGCCACGCCCAAATGCTTTGGCCACGCCCCCTAAATTCTTAACCACGCCCAACCGTATTACCCACGCCTCTACAAGTCTTAGCCACGCCCCTAGAAGTCCTGGCCACGCCTCCACCCGTCTAGACTACGCCCATACGTCTTTGCCACGCCCAAATGCTTTGGACCAGCCCCCAAAAGTCCAGACCACGCCCATACGTCTTGGCCACGCCCAAATGCTTTGGCCACGCCCCCTAAATTCGCCTCGTGCGCCTCGTGACGCCTCGCGATGCCTTGCGACGCCCCGTGACGCCCCGTGACGCCCCGTGACGCCCCGTGACGCCCCGTGACGCCCCTTGACGCCCCGTGACGCCTCGTGACGCCTCGTGACGCCTTGTGACGCCTTGGGACGCATGGTGACGCCTCGTGACGCCCCGTGACGCCTCGTGACGCACTGTGACGCCCCGTGACGCCCCGTGACGCCCCGTGACGCCGCGTGACGCCCCGTGACGCCGCGTGACGCCCCGTGACGCCTCGTGACGCCTTGGGACGCCTCGTGACGCCTCGTGACGCCCCGTGACGCCTCGTGACGCCCTGTGACGCCCCGTGACGCCCCGTGACGCCCCGTGACGCCCCGTGACGCCCCTTGACGCCCCGTGACGCCTCGTGACGCCTCGTGACGCCTTGTGACGCCTTGGGACGCATGGTGACGCCTCGTGATGCCCCGTGACGCCTCGTGACGCCCTGTGACGCCCCTGTGACCTACCGTATCCGTACCGTATCCGTACCGTATCCGTACCGTATCCGTACCGTATCCGTACCGTATCCGTACCGTATCCGTACCGTATCCGTACCGTATCCGTACCGTATCCGTACCGTATCCGTACCGTACCGTATCCGTATTCGTACCGTACCGTACCGTATCCGTTCCGTATCTGGAACGGGAACTGGTACTTCGTTTTTTGCCGTTTTCTCGCTTATTTGATAACTTAAACTTTTTGGACATTTAATGCGACCTTCGAATTTTGAATTTTTTACTGCGGCGATAGGTTCGTGACCGGAAGAGAAATTGCGGAACCCAAAAGGTTCCTCTGAAAAAAATTTAGTTTTCGAGATATAACGAAAAGAAGTTGAAAACTGGTATTTCGTTTTTTACCGTTTTCTCGCTTATTTTACATCTCACCTTAAAAATAATTACAGATTCGGATTCCCAGGAAAAAACTGTACCGATTTCATATGGCAAATAATTTTTAGGATGCTCAATTAAATTTTTTTAAATTTTACCAACTTTTTTTATTATGCATATTAAAAATTATTAGCCACACGGAATCGATAGATTTTCTTCCTAGGAATCCGAATCTGTGATAATTTTTCACATTAGTTATCAAATAAGCGAGAAAACGGCGAAAGACGAATTACCCGTTCCCGTCCCGTTCCCGTTCCCGTTCCCGTTCCCGTTCCCGTTCCCGTTCCCGTTCCCGTTACCGTTCCCAACCCTGTTCCCGTGTACGTTCCCATTCCGTACCACGCCCTACCGTATTAACCACGCCCCTACAAGTCTTAGCCACGCCCAAATGTTTCGGCCACGCCCCTAAAAGTCCTGGCCACTCCTCCACGTGTCTAGACCACGCTCATACGTCTTGGCCACGCCAAAATGCTTTGGACACGCCCCCAAAAGTCCAGACCACGCCCAAACGTCTTGGCCACGCCCAAATGCGTTGGCCACGCCCCCAAAAATCCAGACCACACCCAAACGTCTTGGCCACGCCCAAATGCTATGGCCACGCCCCCAAAATTCTTAACCACGCCCAACCGTATTAACCACGCCTCTACAAGTCTTAGCCACGCCCCTAGAAGTCCTGGCCACGCCTCCACCTGTCTAGACCACGCCCATACGTCTTAACCACGCCTCTACAAGTCTTAGCCACGCCCCTAGAAGACCTGGCCACGGCTCCACGTGTCTAGACCACGCCCATACGTCTTGGCCACGCCCTAATGCTTTGGACACGCCCCCAAAAGGCGAGACCACGCCCAAACGTCTTGGCCACGCCCAAATGCGTTGGCCACGCCCCCAAAAGTCCAGACCACACCCAAACGTCTTAGCCACGCCCTAATGTTTTGGCCACGCCCCTAAAAGTCCTGGCCACGCCTCCACGTGTCTAGACCACGCCCATACTCCTTGGCCACGCCAAAATGCTTTGGCCACGCCCCCTAAATTCTTAACCACGCCCAACCGTATTACCCACGCCTCTACAAGTCTTAGCCACGCCCCTAGAAGTCCTGGCCACGCCTCCACCTGTCTAGACCACGCCCATACGTCTTGGCCACGCCCAAATGCTTTGGACACGCCCCCAAAAGTCCAGACCACGCCCAAACGTCTTGGCCACGCCCAAATGCTTTGGCCCCGCCCCCAAAATTCTTAACCACGCCCAACCGTATTAACCACGCCTCTACAAGTATTAGCCACGCCCTAATGTTTTGGCCACGCCCCTAAAAGTCCTGGCCACGCCTCCACATGTCTAGACCACGCCCATACGTCTTGGCCACGCCCAAATGCTTTGGCCACGCCCCCATAATTCTTAACCACGCCCAACCGTATTAACCACGCCTCTTCAAGTCTTAGCCACGCCCCTAAAAGTCCTGGCCACGCCTCCACGTGTCTAGACCACGCCCATATGTCTTGGCCACGCCCTAATGCTTTGGCCTCGCCCCCTAAATTCTTAACCACGCCCAACCGTATTAACCACGCCTCTACAAGTCTTAGCCACGCCCAAATGCGTAGGCCACGCCCCCAAAAGTCCAGACCACACCCAAACGTCTTGGCCACGCCCAAATGCTATGGCCACGCCCCCAAAATTCTTAACCACGCCCAACCGTATTAACCACGCCTCTACAAGTCTTAGCCACGCCCCTAGAAGTCCTGGCCACGCCTCCACCTGTCTGGACCACGCCCATACGTCTTAACCACGCCTCTACAAGTCTTAGCCACGCCCAAATGTAACCACGCCTCTACAAGTCTTAGCCACGCCCCTAGAAGACCTGGCCACGCCTCCACGTGTCTAGACCACGCCCATACGTCTTGGCCACGCCCAAATGCTTTGGACACGCCCCCAAAAGGCCAGACCACGCCCAAACGTCTTGGCCACGCCCAAATGCGTTGGCCACGCCCCCAAAAGTCCAGACCACACCCAAACGTCTTAGCCACGCCCTAATGTTTTGGCCACGCCCCTAAAACACCTGGCCACGCCTCCAAGTGTCTAGACCACGCCCATACTCCTTGGCCACGCCAAAATGCTTTGGACACGCCCCCAAAAGGCGAGACCACACCCAAACGTCTTGGCCACGCCCAAATGCGTTGGCCACGCCCCCAAAAGTCCAGACCACACCCAAACGTCTTAGCCACGCCCTAATGTTTTGGCCACGCCCCTAAAAGTCCTGGCCACGCCTCCACGTGTCTAGACCACGCCCATACTCCTTGGCCACGCCAAAATGCTTTGGCCACGCCCCCTAAATTCTTAACCACGCCTAACCGTATTAACCACGCCTCTACAAGTCTTAGCCACGCCCAAATGTTTTGGCCACGCCCCTAAATGTCCTGGCCACGCCTCCACGTGTCTAGACCACGCCCATACGTCTTGGCTACGCCCAAATGCTTTGGCCACGCCCAAATGCTTTGGCCACGCCCCCTACATTCTTAACCACGCCCAACCGTATTAACCACGCCTCTACAAGTCGTAGCCACGCCCCTAGAGGTCCTGGCCACGCCTCCACGTGTCTAGACCACGCCCATACGTCTTGGCCACGCCCAAATGCTTTGGCCACGCCCCCAAAAGTCCAGACCACGCCCAAACGTCTTGGCCACGCCCAAATGCTTTGGCCACGCCCCCAAAATTCTTAACCACGCCCAACCGTATTAACCACGCCACTACAAGTCTTAGCCACGCCTAAATGTTCTGGCCACGCCCCTAAAAGTCCTGGCCACGCCTCCACGTGTCTAGACCACGCCCATACGTCTTAGCCACGCCCAAATGCTTTGGCCACGCCCCCTAAATTCGCCTCGTGCGCCTCGTGACGCCTCGCGATGCCTTGCGACGCCCCGTGACGCCCCGTCACGCCCCGTGACGCCCCGTGACGCCCCTTGACGCCCCGTGACGCCTCGTGACGCCTCGTGACGCCTTGTGACGCCTTGGGACGCATGGTGACGCCTCGTGACGCCCCGTGACGCATCGTGACGCCCTGTGACGCCCCGTGACGCCCCGTGACGCCCCGTGACGCCGCGTGACGCCCCGTGACGCCTCGTGACGCCTTGGGACGCCTCGTGACGCCTCGTGACGCCCCGTGACGCCTCGTGACGCCCTGTGACGCCCCGTGACGCCCCGTGACGCCCCGTGACGCCCCTTGACGCCCCGTGACGCCTCGTGACGCCTCGTGACGCCTTGTGACGCCTTGGGACGCATGGTGACGCCCCGTGACGCCTCGTGACGCCCTGTGACGCCCCTGTGACCTACCGTATCCGTACCGTATCCGTACCGTATCCGTACCGTATCCGTACCGTATCCGTACCGTATCCGTACCGTATCCGTACCGTATCCGTACCGTATCCGTACCGTATCCGTACCGTATCCGTACCGTATCCGTACCGTATCCGTACCGTATCCGTACCGTATCCGTACCGTACCGTATCCGTATCCGTATCCGTACTGTATCCGTATTCGTACCGTACCGTACCGTATCCGTTCCGTATCTGGAACGGGAACTGGTACTTCGTTTTTTGCCGTTTTCTCGCTTATTTGATAACTTACGTGAAAAATATTTACAGATTCAGTTTCCTAGGAAAACAATGTATAGATTCCATGACGCTTTTTTTTTTTTTTTTTGAATAATTTTCCAAAAAGTTTTATTTTTTTCTGGAAAAACCAGCCACTTTGGTACCTACACATGTTGCGAATTCGGATCCCTTAGAGAAAACTCTAACGAACTGTGGTCTCAGCTCGAAAAAAAAAAAATCTCGAAAATCGACAAAAATCCAAAGGGGTTAAATACTAAAACTTTTTGGACATTTAATGCGACCTTCGAATTTTGAATTTTTTACTGCGGCGATAGGTTCGTGACCGGAAGAGAAATTGCGGAACCCAAAAGGTTCCTCTGAAAAAAAATTAGTTTTCGAGATATAACGAAAAGAAGTTGAAAAGTGGTACTTCGTTTTTCACCTTTTTCTCGCTTATTTGACAACTCACCTTAAAAATAATTACAGATTCGGATTCCCAGGAAAAAACTGTACCGATTTCATATGGCAAATAATTTTTAGGATGCTCAATTAAATTTTTTTAAATTTTACCAACTTTTTTTATTATGCATATTAAAAATTATTAGCCCCACGGAATCGATAGATTTTCTTCCTAGGAATCCGAATCTGTGATAATTTTTTACATAAGTTGTCAAATAAGCGAGAAAACGGCGAAAGACGAATTACCCGTTCCCGTCCCGTTCCCGTTCCCGTTCCCGTTCCCGTTCCCGTTCCCGTTACCGTTCCCAACCCTGTTCCCGTGTACGTTCCTATTCCGTACCACGCCCTACCGTATTAACCACGCCTCTACAAGTCTTAGCCACTCCCAAATGTTTCGGCCACGCCCCTAAAAGTCCTGGCCACGCCTCCACGTGTCTAGACCACGCTCATACGTCTTGGCCACGCCAAAATGCTTTGGACACGCCCCCAAAAGTCCAGACCACGCCCAAACGTCTTGGCCACGCCCAAATGCTTTGGCCACGCCCCCTAAATTCTTAACCACGCCCAACCGTATTACCCACGCCTCTACAAGTCTTAGCCACGCCCCTAGAAGTCCTGGCCACGCCTCCACCCGTCTAGACCACGCCCATAAGTCTTGGCCACGCCCAAATGCTTTGGACCAGCCCCCAAAAGTCCAGACCACGCCCATACGTCTTGGCCACGCCCAAATGCTTTGGCCACGCCCCCTAAATTCGCCTCGTGCGCCTCGTGACGCCTCGCGATGCCTTGCGACGCCCCGTGACGCCCCGTGACGCCCCGTGACGCCCCGTGACGCCCCGTGACGCCCCTTGACGCCCCGTGACGCCTCGTGACGCCTCGTGACGCCTTGTGACGCCTTGGGACGCATGGTGACGCCTCGTGACGCCCCGTGACGCCTCGTGACGCCCTGTGACGCCCCGTGACGCCCCGTGACGCCCCGTGACGCCGCGTGACGCCCCGTGACGCCGCGTGACGCCCCGTGACGCCTCGTGACGCCTTGGGACGCCTCGTGACGCCTCGTGACGCCCCGTGACGCCTCGTGACGCCCTGTGACGCCCCGTGACGCCCCGTGACGCCCCGTGACGCCCCTTGACGCCCCGTGACGCCTCGTGACGCCTCGTGACGCCTTGTGACGCCTTGGGACGCATGGTGACGCCTCGTGACGCCCCGTGACGCCTCGTGACGCCCTGTGACGCCCCTGTGACCTACCGTATCCGTACCGTATCCGTACCGTATCCGTACCGTATCCGTACCGTATCCGTACCGTATCCGTACCGTATCCGTACCGTATCCGTACCGTATCCGTACCGTATCCGTACCGTACCGTATCCGTATCCGTATCCGTATCCGTACTGTATCCGTATTCGTACCGTACCGTACCGTATCCGTTCCGTATCTGGAACGGGAACTGGTACTTCGTTTTTTGCCGTTTTCTCGCTTATTTGATAACTTACGTGAAAAATATTTACAGATTCGGTTTCCTAGGAAAACAATGTATAGATTCCATGACGATTTTTTTTTTTTTTTTTTAATAATCTTCCAAAAAGTTTTATTTTTTTCTGGAAAAACCAGCCACTTTGGTACCTACACATGTTGCGAATTCGGATCCCGGAGAGAAAACTCTAACGAACTGTGGTCTCAGCTCGAAAAAAAAAAAATCTCGAAAATCGACAAAAATCCAAAGGGGTTAACCCCTAAAACTTTTTGGACATTTAATGCGACCTTCGAATTTTGAATTTTTTACTGCGGCGATAGGTTCGTGACCGGAAGAGAAATTGCGGAACCCAAAAGGTTCCTCTGAAAAAAATTTAGTTTTCGAGATATAACGAAAAGAAGTTGAAAAGTGGTACTTCGTTTTTCACCTTTTTCTCGCTTATTTGACAACTCACCTTAAAAATAATTACAGATTCGGATTCCCAGGAAAAAACTGTACCGATTTCATATGGCAAATAATTTTTAGGATGCTCAATTATTTTTTTTTAAATTTTACCAACTTTTTTTATTATGCATATTAAAAATTATTAGCCCCACGGAATCGATAGATTTTCTTCCTAGGAATCCGAATCTGTGATAATTTTTCACATAAGTTATCAAATAAGCGAGAAAACGGCGAAAGACGAATTACCCGTTCCCGTCCCGTTCCCGTTCCCGTTCCCGTTCCCGTTCCCGTTCCCGTTCCCGTTCCCGTTCCCGTTCCCGTTCCCGTTACCGTTCCCAACCCTGTTCCCGTGTACGTTCCCATTCCGTACCACGCCCTACCGTATCAACCACGCCTCTACAAGTCTTAGCCACGCCCAAATATTTCGGCCACGCCCCTAAAAGTCCTGGCCACGCCTCCACGTATCTAGACCACGCTCATACGTCTTGGCCACGCCAAAATGCTTTGGACACGCCCCCAAAAGTCCAGACCACGCCCAAACGTCTTGGCCACGCCCAAATGCTTTGGCCACGCCCCCTAAGTTCTTAACCACGCCCAACCGTATTACCCACGCCTCTACAAGTCTTAGCCACGCCCCTAGAAGTCCTGGCCACGCCTCCACCTGTCTAGACCACGCCCATACGTCTTGGCCACGCCCAAATGCTTTGGACACGCCCCCAAAAGTCCAGACCACGCCCAAACGTCTTGGCCACGCCCAAATGCTTTGGCCCCGCCCCCAAAATTCCTAACCACGCCCAACCGTATTAACCACGCCTCTACAAGTATTAGCCACGCCCTAATGTTTTGGCCACGCCCCTAAAAGTCCTGGCCACGCCTCCACATGTCTAGACCACGCCCATACGTCTTGGCCACGCCCAAATGCTTTGGCCACGCCCCCATAATTCTTAACCACGCCCAACCGTATTAACCACGCCTCTTCAAGTCTTAGCCACGCCCCTAAAAGTCCTGGCCACGCCTCCACGTGTCTAGACCACGCCCATATGTCTTGGCCACGCCCTAATGCTTTGGCCTCGCCCCCTAAATTCTTAACCACGCCCAACCGTATTAACCACGCCTCTACAAGTCTTAGCCACGCCCAAATGCGTAGGCCACGCCCCCAAAAGTCCAGACCACACCCAAACGTCTTGGCCACGCCCAAATGCTATGGCCACGCCCCCAAAATTCTTAACCACGCCCAACCGTATTAACCACGCCTCTACAAGTCTTAGCCACGCCCCTAGAAGTCCTGGCCACGCCTCCACCTGTCTGGACCACGCCCATACGTCTTAACCACGCCTCTACAAGTCTTAGCCACGCCCAAATGTAACCACGCCTCTACAAGTCTTAGCCACGCCCCTAGAAGACCTGGCCACGCCTCCACGTGTCTAGACCACGCCCATACGTCTTGGCCACGCCCAAATGCTTTGGACACGCCCCCAAAAGGCCAGACCACGCCCAAACGTCTTGGCCACGCCCAAATGCGTTGGCCACGCCCCCAAAAGTCCAGACCACACCCAAACGTCTTAGCCACGCCCTAATGTTTTGGCCACGCCCCTAAAAGTCCTGGCCACGCCTCCAAGTGTCTAGACCACGCCCATACTCCTTGGCCACGCCGAAATGCTTTGGCCACGCCCCCTACATTCTTAACCCAACCGTATTAACCACGCCTCTACACGTCTTAGCCACGCCCTAATGTTTTGGCCACGCCCCTAAAAGTCCTGGCCACGCCTCCAAGTGTCTAGACCACGCCCATACTCCTTGGCCACGCCGAAATGCTTTGGCCACGCCCCCTACATTCTTAACCCAACCGTATTAACCACGCCTCTACAAGTCGTAGCCACGCCCCTAGAGGTCCTGGCCACGCCTCCACGTGTCTAGACCACGCCCATACGTCTTGGCCACGCCCAAATGCTTTGGCCACGCCCCCAAAAGTCCAGACCACGCCCAAACGTCTTGGCCACGCCCAAATGCTTTGGCCACGCCCCCAAAATTCTTAACCACGCCCAACCGTATTAACCACGCCACTACAAGTCTTAGCCACGCCTAAATGTTCTGGCCACGCCCCTAAAAGTCCTGGCCACGCCTCCACGTGTCTAGACCACGCCCATACGTCTTAGCCACGCCCAAATGCTTTGGCCACGCCCCCTAAATTCGCCTCGTGCGCCTCGTGACGCCTCGCGATGCCTTGCGACGCCCCGTGACGCCCCGTGACGCCCCGTGACGCCCCGTGACGCCCCTTGACGCCCCGTGACGCCTCGTGACGCCTCGTGACGCCTTGTGACGCCTTGGGACGCATGGTGACGCCTCGTGACGCCCCGTGACGCATCGTGACGCCCTGTGACGCCCCGTGACGCCCCGTGACGCCCCGTGACGCCGCGTGACGCCCCGTGACGCCTCGTGACGCCTTGGGACGCCTCGTGACGCCTCGTGACGCCCCGTGACGCCTCGTGACGCCCTGTGACGCCCCGTGACGCCCCGTGACGCCCCGTGACGCCCCTTGACGCCCCGTGACGCCTCGTGACGCCTCGTGACGCCTTGTGACGCCTTGGGACGCATGGTGACGCCTCGTGACGCCCCGTGACGCCTCGTGACGCCCTGTGACGCCCCTGTGACCTACCGTATCCGTACCGTATCCGTACCGTATCCGTACCGTATCCGTACCGTATCCGTACCGTATCCGTACCGTATCCGTACCGTATCCGTACCGTATCCGTACCGTATCCGTACCGTATCCGTACCGTACCGTATCCGTATCCGTATCCGTACTGTATCCGTATTCGTACCGTACCGTACCGTATCCGTTCCGTATCTGGAACGGGAACTGGTACTTCGTTTTTTGCCGTTTTCTCGCTTATTTGATAACTTACGTGAAAAATATTTACAGATTCGGTTTCCTAGGAAAACAATGTATAGATTCCATGACGCTTTTTTTTTTTTTTGAATAATTTTCCAAAAAGTTTTATTTTTTTCTGGAAAAACCAGCCACTTTGGTACCTACACATGTTGCGAATTCGGATCCCTTAGAGAAAACTCTAACGAACTGTGGTCTCAGCTCGAAAAAAAAAAAATCTCGAAAATCGACAAAAATCCAAAGGGGTTAACCCCTAAAACTTTTTGGACATTTAATGCGACCTTCGAATTTTGAATTTTTTACTGCGGCGATAGGTTCGTGACCGGAAGAGAAATTGCGGAACCCAAAAGGTTCCTCTGAAAAAAAATTAGTTTTCGAGATATAACGAAAAGAAGTTGAAAAGTGGTACTTCGTTTTTCACCTTTTTCTCGCTTATTTGACAACTCACCTTAAAAATAATTACAGATTCGGATTCCCAGGAAAAAACTGTACCGATTTCATATGGCAAATAATTTTTAGGATGCTCAATTAATTTTTTTTAAATTTTACCAACTTTTTTTATTATGCATATTAAAAATTATTAGCCCCACGGAATCGATAGATTTTCTTCCTAGGAATCCGAATCTGTGATAATTTTTCACATAAGTTATCAAATAAGCGAGAAAACGGCAAAAGACGAATTACCCGTTCCCGTCCCGTTCCCGTTCCCGTTCCCGTTCCCGTTCCCGTTCCCGTTACCGTTCCCAACCCTGTTCCCGTGTACGTTCCTATTCCGTACCACGCCCTACCGTATTAACCACGCCTCTACAAGTCTTAGCCACGCCCAAATGTTTCGGCCACGCCCCTAAAAGTCCTGGCCACGCCTCCACGTGTCTAGACCACGCTCATACGTCTTGGCCACGCCAAAATGCTTTGGACACGCCCCCAAAAGTCCAGACCACGCCCAAACGTCTTGGCCACGCCCAAATGCTTTGGCCACGCCCCCTAAATTCTTAACCACGCCCAACCGTATTACCCACGCCTCTACAAGTCTTAGCCACGCCCCTAGAAGTCCTGGCCACGCCTCCACCCGTCTAGACCACGCCCATACGTCTTGGCCACGCCCAAATGCTTTGGACCAGCCCCCAAAAGTCCAGACCACGCCCATACGTCTTGGCCACGCCCAAATGCTTTGGCCACGCCCCCTAAATTCGCCTCGTGCGCCTCGTGACGCCTCGCGATGCCTTGCGACGCCCCGTGACGCCCCGTGACGCCCCGTGACGCCCCGTGACGCCCCGTGACGCCCCTTGACGCCCCGTGACGCCTCGTGACGCCTCGTGACGCCTTGTGACGCCTTGGGACGCATAGTGACGCCTCGTGACGCCCCGTGACGCCTCGTGACGCCCTGTGACGCCCCGTGACGCCCCGTGACGCCCCGTGACGCCGCGTGACGCCCCGTGACGCCGCGTGACGCCCCGTGACGCCTCGTGACGCCTTGGGACGCCTCGTGACGCCTCGTGACGCCCCGTGACGCCTCGTGACGCCCTGTGACGCCCCGTGACGCCCCGTGACGCCCCTTGACGCCCCGTGACGCCTCGTGACGCCTCGTGACGCCTTGTGACGCCTTGGGACGCATGGTGACGCCTCGTGACGCCCCGTGACGCCTCGTGACGCCCTGTGACGCCCCTGTGACCTACCGTATCCGTACCGTATCCGTACCGTATCCGTACCGTATCCGTACCGTATCCGTACCTTATCCGTACCGTATCCGTACCGTATCCGTACCGTATCCGTACCGTATCCGTACCGTATCCGTACCGTACCGTATCCGTATCCGTATCCGTACTGTATCCGTATTCGTACCGTACCGTACCGTATCCGTTCCGTATCTGGAACGGGAACTGGTACTTCGTTTTTTGCCGTTTTCTCGCTTATTTGATAACTTACGTGAAAAATATTTACAGATTCGGTTTCCTAGGAAAACAATGTATAGATTCCATGACGCTTTTTTTTTTTTTTTTTTGAATAATTTTCCAAAAAGTTTTATTTTTTTCTGGAAAAACCAGCCACTTTGGTACCTACACATGTTGCGAATTCGGATCCCTTAGAGAAAACTCTAACGAACTGTGGTCTCAGCTCGAAAAAAAAAAAATCTCGAAAATCGACAAAAATCCAAAGGGGTTAACCCCTAAAACTTTTTGGACATTTAATGCGACCTTCGAATTTTGAATTTTTTACTGCGGCGATAGGTTCGTGACCGGAAGAGAAATTGCGGAACCCAAAAGGTTCCTCTGAAAAAAAATTAGTTTTCGAGATATAACGAAAAGAAGTTGAAAAGTGGTACTTCGTTTTTCACCTTTTTCTCGCTTATTTGACAACTCACCTTAAAAATAATTACAGATTCGGATTCCCAGGAAAAAACTGTACCGATTTCATATGGCAAATAATTTTTAGGATGCTCAATTAATTTTTTTTAAATTTTACCAACTTTTTTTATTATGCATATTAAAAATTATTAGCCCCACGGAATCGATAGATTTTCTTCCTAGGAATCCGAATCTGTGATAATTTTTCACATAAGTTATCAAATAAGCGAGAAAACGGCAAAAGACGAAGAACCCGTTCCCGTCCCGTTCCCGTTCCCGTTCCCGTTCCCGTTCCCGTTACCGTTCCCAACCCTGTTCCCGTGTACGTTCCTATTCCGTACCACGCCCTACCGTATTAACCACGCCTCTACAAGTCTTAGCCACGCCCAAATGTTTCGGCCACGCCCCTAAAAGTCCTGGCCACGCCTCCACGTGTCTAGACCACGCTCATACGTCTTGGCCACGCCAAAATGCTTTGGACACGCCCCCAAAAGTCCAGACCACGCCCAAACGTCTTGGCCACGCCCAAATGCTTTGGCCACGCCCCCTAAATTCTTAACCACGCCCAACCGTATTACCCACGCCTCTACAAGTCTTAGCCACGCCCCTAGAAGTCCTGGCCACGCCTCCACCCGTCTAGACCACGCCCATACGTCTTGGCCACGCCCAAATGCTTTGGACCAGCCCCCAAAAGTCCAGACCACGCCCATACGTCTTGGCCACGCCCAAATGCTTTGGCCACGCCCCCTAAATTCGCCTCGTGCGCCTCGTGACGCCTCGCGATGCCTTGCGACGCCCCGTGACGCCCCGTGACGCCCCGTGACGCCCCGTGACGCCCCGTGACGCCCCTTGACGCCCCGTGACGCCTCGTGACGCCTCGTGACGCCTTGTGACGCCTTGGGACGCATGGTGACGCCTCGTGACGCCCCGTGACGCCTCGTGACGCCCTGTGACGCCCCGTGACGCCCCGTGACGCCCCGTGACGCCGCGTGACGCCCCGTGACGCCGCGTGACGCCCCGTGACGCCTCGTGACGCCTTGGGACGCCTCGTGACGCCTCGTGACGCCCCGTGACGCCTCGTGACGCCCTGTGACGCCCCGTGACGCCCCGTGACGCCCCTTGACGCCCCGTGACGCCTCGTGACGCCTCGTGACGCCTTGTGACGCCTTGGGACGCATGGTGACGCCTCGTGACGCCCCGTGACGCCTCGTGACGCCCTGTGACGCCCCTGTGACCTACCGTATCCGTACCGTATCCGTACCGTATCCGTACCGTATCCGTACCGTATCCGTACCTTATCCGTACCGTATCCGTACCGTATCCGTACCGTATCCGTACCGTATCCGTACCGTATCCGTACCGTACCGTATCCGTATCCGTATCCGTACTGTATCCGTATTCGTACCGTACCGTACCGTATCCGTTCCGTATCTGGAACGGGAACTGGTACTTCGTTTTTTGCCGTTTTCTCGCTTATTTGATAACTTACGTGAAAAATATTCACAGATTCGGTTTCCTAGGAAAACAATGTATAGATTCCATGACGCTTTTTTTTTTTTTTTTTTGAATAATTTTCCAAAAAGTTTTATTTTTTTCTGGAAAAACCAGCCACTTTGGTACCTACACATGTTGCGAATTCGGATCCCTTAGAGAAAACTCTAACGAACTGTGGTCTCAGCTCGAAAAAAAAAAAATCTCGAAAATCGACAAAAATCCAAAGGGGTTAACCCCTAAAACTTTTTGGACATTTAATGCGACCTTCGAATTTTGAATTTTTTACTGCGGCGATAGGTTCGTGACCGGAAGAGAAATTGCGGAACCCAAAAGGTTCCTCTGAAAAAAAATTAGTTTTCGAGATATAACGAAAAGAAGTTGAAAAGTGGTACTTCGTTTTTCACCTTTTTCTCGCTTATTTGACAACTCACCTTAAAAATAATTACAGATTCGGATTCCCAGGAAAAAACTGTACCGATTTCATATGGCAAATAATTTTTAGGATGCTCAATTAAATTTTTTTAAATTTTACCAACTTTTTTATTATGCATATTAAAAATTATTAGCCCCACGGAATCGATAGATTTTCTTCCTAGGAATCCGAATCTGTGATAATTTTTCACATAAGTTATCAAATAAGCGAGAAAACGGCGAAAGACGAATTACCCGTTCCCGTCCCGTTCCCGTTCCCGTTCCCGTTCCCGTTCCCGTTCCCGTTCCCGTTACCGTTCCCAACCCTGTTCCCGTGTACGTTCCTATTCCGTACCACGCCCTACCGTATTAACCACGCCTCTACAAGTCTTAGCCACGCCCAAATGTTTCGGCCACGCCCCTAAAAGTCCTGGCCACGCCTCCACGTGTCTAGACCACGCTCATACGTCTTGGCCACGCCAAAATGCTTTGGACACGCCCCCAAAAGTCCAGACCACGCCCAAACGTCTTGGCCACGCCCAAATGCTTTGGCCACGCCCCCTAAATTCTTAACCACGCCCAACCGTATTACCCACGCCTCTACAAGTCTTAGCCACGCCCCTAGAAGTCCTGGCCACGCCTCCACCTGTCTAGACCACGCCCATACGTCTTGGCCACGCCCAAATGCTTTGGACACGCCCCCAAAAGTCCAGACCACGCCCAAACGTCTTGGCCACGCCCAAATGCTTTGGCCCCGCCCCCAAAATTCTTAACCACGCCCAACCGTATTAACCACGCCTCTACAAGTATTAGCCACGCCCTAATGTTTTGGCCACGCCCCTAAAAGTCCTAGCCACGCCTCCACGTGTCTAGACCACGCCCATACGTCTTGGCCACGCCCAAATGCTTTGGCCACGCCCAAATGCTTTGGCCAC
The DNA here is from genome assembly GCA_951805005.1 of Othius punctulatus. NCBI lineage: Eukaryota > Metazoa > Arthropoda > Insecta > Coleoptera > Staphylinidae > Othius > Othius punctulatus. Next base: position 49,838,965 of record OX638146.1, read on the forward strand.
ACCCCCTACATTCTTAACCACGCTCAACCGTATTAACCACGCCTCTACAAGTCGTAGCCACGCCCCTAGAGGTCCTGGCCACGCCTCCACGTGTCTAGACCACGCCCATACGTCTTGGCCACGCCCAAATGCTTTGGCCACGCCCCCAAAAGTCCAGACCACGCCCAAATGCGTTGGCCACGCCCACAAAAGTCCAGACCACACCCAAACGTCTTGGCCACGCCCAAATGCTTTGGCCACGCCCCGTACCGTACCGTATCCGTTCCGTATCGGGAACGGGAACTGGTACTTCGTTTTTTGCCGTTTTCTCGCTTATTTGATAACTTACGTGAAAAATATTTACAGATTCGGTTTCCCAGGAAAACAATGTATAGATTCCATGACGCTTTTTTTTTTTTTTTTTTTATAATTTTCCAAAAAGTTTTATTTTTTTCTGGAAAAACCAGCCACTTTGGTACCTACACATGTTGCGAATTCGGATCCCGGAGAGAAAACTCTAACGAACTGTGGTCTCAGCTCGAAAAAAAAAAAATCTCGAAAATCGACAAAAATCCAAAGGGGTTAACCCCTAAAACTTTTTGGACATTTAATGCGACCTTCGAATTTTGAATTTTTTACTGCGGCGATAGGTTCGTGACCGGAAGAGAAATTGCGGAACCCAAAAGGTTCCTCTGAAAAAAATTTAGTTTTCGAGATATAACGAAAAGAAGTTGAAAACTGGTATTTCGTTTTTTACCTTTTTCTCGCTTATTTTACATCTCACCTTAAAAATAATTACAGATTCGGATTCCCAGGAAAAAACTGTACCGATTTCATATGGCAAATAATTTTTAGGATGCTCAATTAATTTTTTTTAAATTTTACCAACTTTTTTTATTATGCATATTAAAAATTATTAGCCACACGGAATCGATAGATTTTCTTCCTAGGAATCCGAATCTGTGATAATTTTTCACATAAGTTATCAAATAAGCGAGAAAACGGCGAAAGACGAATTACCCGTTCCCGTCCCGTTCCCGTTCCCGTTCCCGTTCCCGTTCCCGTTCCCGTTCCCGTTACCGTTCCCAACCCTGTTCCCGTGTACGTTCCTATTCCGTACCACGCCCTACCGTATTAACCACGCCTCTACAAGTCTTAGCCACGCCCAAATGTTTCGGCCACGCCCCTAAAAGTCCTGGCCACGCCTCCACGTGTCTAGACCACGCTCATACGTCTTGGCCACGCCAAAATGCTTTGGACATGCCCCCAAAAGTCCAGACCACGCCCAAACGTCTGGGCCACGCCCAAATGCTTTGGCCACGCCCCCTAAATTCTTAACCACGCCCAACCGTATTACCCACGCCTCTACAAGTCTTAGCCACGCCCCTAGAAGTCCTGGCCACGCCTCCACCTGTCTAGACCACGCCCATACGTCTTGGCCACGCCCAAATGCTTTGGACACGCCCCCACAAGTCCAGACCACGCCCATACGTCTTGGCCACGCCCAAATGCTTTGGCCACGCCCCCATAATTCTTAACCACGCCCATCCGTATTAACCACGCCTCTTCAAGTCTTAGCCACGCCCCTAGAGGTCCTGGCCACGCCTCCACGTGTCTAGACCACGCCCATACGTCTTGGCCACGCCCAAATGCTTTGGCCACGCCCCCACAAGTCCAGACCACGCCCATACGTCTTGGCCACGCCCAAATGCTTTGGCCACGCCCCCATAATTCTTAACCACGCCCATCCGTATTAACCACGCCTCTTCAAGTCTTAGCCACGCCCCTAAAAGTACTGGCCACGCCTCCACGTGTCTAGACCACGCCAATATGTCTTGGCCACGCCCTAATGCTTTGGCCTCGCCCCCTAAATTCTTAACCACGCCCAACCGTATTAACCACGCCTCTACAAGTCTTAGCCACGCCCAAATGCGTAGGCCACGCCCCCAAAAGTCCAGACCACACCCAAACGTCTTGGCCACGCCCAAATGCTATGGCCACGCCCCCAAAATTCTTAACCACGCCCAACCGTATTAACCACGCCTCTACAAGTCTTAGCCACGCCCCTAGAAGTCCTGGCCACGCCTCCACCTGTCTGGACCACGCCCATACGTCTTAACCACGCCTCTACAAGTCTTAGCCACGCCCAAATGTAACCACGCCTCTACAAGTCTTAGCCACGCCCCTAGAAGACCTGGCCACGTCTCCACGTGTCTAGACCACGCCCATACGTCTTGGCCACGCCCAAATGCTTTGGACACGCCCCCAAAAGGCCAGACCACGCCCAAACGTCTTGGCCACGCCCACATGCGTTGGCCACGCCCCCAAAAGTCCAGACCACACCCAAACGTCTTAGCCACGCCCTAATGTTTTGGCCACGCCCCTAAAAGTCCTGGCCACGCCTCCAAGTGTCTAGACCACGCCCATACTCCTTGGCCACGCCAAAATGCTTTGGCCACGCCCCCTAAATTCTTAACCACGCCCAACCGTATTAACCACGCCTCTACAAGTCTTAGCCACGCCCAAGTGTTTTGGCCACGCCCCTAAATGTCCTGGCCACGCCTCCACGTGTCTAGACCACGCCCATACGTCTTGGCCACGCCCAAATGCTTTGGCCACGCCCAAATGCTTTGGCCACGCCCCCTACATTCTTAACCACGCCCAACCGTATTAACCACGCCTCTACAAGTCGTAGCCACGCCCCTAGAGGTCCTGGCCACGCCTCCACGTGTCTAGACCACGCCCATACGTCTTGGCCACGCCCTAATGCTTTGGCCACGCCCCCAAAAGTCCAGATCACGCCCAAACGTCTTGGCCACGCCCAAATGCTTTGGCCACGCCCCCAAAATTCTTAACCACGCCCATGCCTTGCGACGCCCCGTGACGCCCCGTGACGCCCCGTGACGCCCCTTGACGCCCCGTGACGCCTCGTGACGCCTCGTGACGCCTTGTGACGCCTTGGGACGCATGGTGACGCCTCGTGACGCCCCGTGACGCCTCGTGACGCCCTGTGACGCCCCGTGACGCCCCGTGACGCCCCGTGACGCCCCGTGACGCCGCGTGACGCCCCGTGACGCCTTGTGACGCCTTGGGACGCCTCGTGACACCCCGTGACGCCCCGTGACGCCCCTTGACGCCCCGTGACGCCTCGTGACGCCTCGTGACGCCTTGTGACGCCTTGGGACGCATGGTGACGCCTCGTGACGCCCCGTGACGCCTCGTGACGCCCTGTGACGCCCCTGTGACCTACCGTATCCGTACCGTATCCGTACCGTATCCGTACCGTATCCGTACCGTATCCGTACCGTATCCGTACCGTATCCGTACCGTATCCGTACCGTATCCGTACCGTATCCGTACCGTATCCGTACCGTATCCGTACCGTATCCGTACCGTATCCGTACCGTATCCGTACCGTATCCGTACCGTGCCGTATCCGTATCCGTATCCGTACTGTATCCGTATTCGTACCGTACCGTACCGTATCCGTTCCGTATCTGGAACGGGAACTGGTACTTCGTTTTTTGCCGTTTTCTCGCTTATTTGATAACTTACGTGAAAAATATTTACAGATTCGGTTTCCTAGGAAAACAATGTATAGATTCCATGACGCTTTTTTTTTTTTTTTTTAATAATTTTCCAAAAAGTTTTATTTTTTTCTGGAAAAACCAGCCACTTTGGTACCTACACATGTTGCGAATTCGGATCCCTTAGAGAAAACTCTAACGAACTGTGGTCTCAGCTCGAAAAAAAAAAAATCTCGAAAATCGACAAATATCCAAAGGGGTTAACCCCTAAAACTTTTTGGACATTTAATGCGACCTTCGAATTTTGAATTTTTTACTGCGGCGATAGGTTCGTGACCGGAAGAGAAATTGCGGAACCCAAAAGGTTCCTCTGAAAAAAAATTAGTTTTCGAGATATAACGAAAAGAAGTTGAAAAGTGGTACTTCGTTTTTCACCTTTTTCTCGCTTATTTGACAACTCACCTTAAAAATAATTACAGATTCGGATTCCCAGGAAAAAACTGTACCGATTTCATATGGCAAATAATTTTTAGGATGCTCAATTAAAATTTTTAAAATTTTACCAACTTTTTTTATTATGCATATTAAAAATTATTAGCCCCACGGAATCGATAGATTTTCTTCCTAGGAATCCGAATCTGTGATAATTTTTCACATAAGTTATCAAATAAGCGAGAAAACGGCGAAAGACGAATTACCCGTTCCCGTCCCGTTCCCGTTCCCGTTCCCGTTCCCGTTCCCGTTCCCGTTCCCGTTACCGTTCCCAACCCTGTTCCCGTGTACGTTCCTATTCCGTACCACGCCCTACCGTATTAACCACGCCTCTACAAGTCTTAGCCACGCCCAAATGTTTCGGCCACGCCCCTAAAAGTCCTGGCCACGCCTCCACGTGTCTAGACCACGCTCATACGTCTTGGCCACGCCAAAATGCTTTGGACACGCCCCCAAAAGTCCAGACCACGCCCAAACGTCTTGGCCACGCAAAAATGCTTTGGCCACGCCCCCTAAATTCTTAACCACGCCCAACCGTATTACCCACGCCTCTACAAGTCTTAGCCACGCCCCTAGAAGTCCTGGCCACGCCTCCACCTGTCTAGACCACGCCCATACGTCTTGGCCACGCCCAAATGCTTTGGACACGCCCCCAAAAGTCCAGACCACGCCCAAACGTCTTGGCCACGCCCAAATGCTTTGGCCCCGCCCCCAAAATTCTAAACCACGCCCAACCGTATTAACCACGCCTCTACAAGTATTATCCACGCCCTAATGTTTTGGCCACGCCCCTAAAAGTCCTAGCCACGCCTCCACGTGTCTAGACCACGCCCATACGTCTTGGCCACGCCCAAATGCTTTGGCCACGCCCAAATGCTTTAGCCACGCCCCCTACATTCTTAACCACGCTCAACCGTATTAACCACGCCTCTACAAGTCGTAGCCACGCCCCTAGAGGTCCTGGCCACGCCTCCACGTGTCTAGACCACGCCCATACGTCTTGGCCACGCCCAAATGCTTTGGCCACGATCCCAAAAGTCCAGACCACGCCCAAATGCGTTGGCCACGCCCACAAAAGTCCAGACCACACCCAAACGTCTTGGCCACGCCCAAATGCTTTGGCCACGCCCCGTACCGTACCGTATCCGTTCCGTATCTGGAACGGGAACTGGTACTTCGTTTTTTGCCGTTTTCTCGCTTATTTGATAACTTACGTGAAAAATATTTACAGATTCGGTTTCCTAGGAAAACAATGTATAGATTCCATGACGATTTTTTTTTTTTTTTTTTAATAATCTTCCAAAAAGTTTTATTTTTTTCTGGAAAAACCAGCCACTTTGGTACCTACACATGTTGCGAATTCGGATCCCGGAGAGAAAACTCTAACGAACTGTGGTCTCAGCTCGAAAAAAAAAAAATCTCGAAAATCGACAAAAATCCAAAGGGGTTAACCCCTAAAACTTTTTGGACATTTAATGCGACCTTCGAATTTTGAATTTTTTACTGCGGCGATAGGTTCGTGACCGGAAGAGAAATTGCGGAACCCAAAAGGTTCCTCTGAAAAAAATTTAGTTTTCGAGATATAACGAAAAGAAGTTGAAAACTGGTATTTCGTTTTTTACCTTTTTCTCGCTTATTTTACATCTCACCTTAAAAATAATTACAGATTCGGATTCCCAGGAAAAAACTGTACCGATTTCATATGGCAAATAATTTTTAGGATGCTCAATTAATTTTTTTTAAATTTTACCAACTTTTTTTATTATGCATATTAAAAATTATTAGCCACACGGAATCGATAGATTTTCTTCCTAGGAATCCGAATCTGTGATAATTTTTCACATTAGTTATCAAATAAGCGAGAAAACGGCGAAAGACGAATTACCCGTTCCCGTCCCGTTCCCGTTCCCGTTCCCGTTCCCGTTCCCGTTCCCGTTCCCGTTACCGTTCCCAACCCTGTTCCCGTGTACGTTCCCATTCCGTACCACGCCCTACCGTATTAACCACGCCCCTACAAGTCTTAGCCACGCCCAAATGTTTCGGCCACGCCCCTAAAAGTCCTGGCCACTCCTCCACGTGTCTAGACCACGCTCATACGTCTTGGCCACGCCAAAATGCTTTGGACACGCCCCCAAAAGTCCAGACCACGCCCAAACGTCTTGGCCACGCCCAAATGCGTTGGCCACGCCCCCAAAAGTCCAGACCACACCCAAACGTCTTGGCCACGCCCAAATGCTATGGCCACGCCCCCAAAATTATTAACCACGCCCAACCGTATTAACCACGCCTCTACAAGTCTTAGCCACGCCCCTAGAAGTCCTGGCCACGCCTCCACCTGTCTAGACCACGCCCATACGTCTTAACCACGCCTCTACAAGTCTTAGCCACGCCCCTAGAAGACCTGGCCACGGCTCCACGTGTCTAGACCACGCCCATACGTCTTGGCCACGCCCTAATGCTTTGGACACGCCCCCAAAAGGCGAGACCACGCCCAAACGTCTTGGCCACGCCCAAATGCGTTGGCCACGCCCCCAAAAGTCCAGACCACACCCAAACGTCTTAGCCACGCCCTAATGTTTTGGCCACGCCCCTAAAAGTCCTGGCCACGCCTCCACGTGTCTAGACCACGCCCATACTCCTTGGCCACGCCAAAATGCTTTGGCCACGCCCCCTAAATTTTTAACCACGCCCAACCGTATTAACCACGCCTCTACAAGTCTTAGCCACGCCCAAATGTTTTGGCCACGCCCCTAAATGTCCTGGCCACGCCTCCACGTGTCTAGACCACGCCCATACGTCTTGGCTACGCCCAAATGCTTTGGCCACGCCCAAATGCTTTGGCCACGCCCCCTACATTCTTAACCACGCCCAACCGTATTAACCACGCCTCTACAGGTCGTAGCCACGCCCCTAGAGGTCCTGGCCACGCCTCCACGTGTCTAGACCACGCCCATACGTCTTGGCCACGCCCAAATGCTTTGGCCACGCCCCCAAAAGTCCAGACCACGCCCAAACGTCTTGGCCACGCCCAAATGCTTTGGCCACGCCCCCAAAATTCTTAACCACGCCCAACCGTATTAACCACGCCCAACCGTATTAACCACGCCACTACAAGTCTTAGCCACGCCTAAATGTTCTGGCCACGCCCCTAAAAGTCCTGGCCACGCCTCCACGTGTCTAGACCACGCCCATACGTCTTAGCCACGCCCAAATGCTTTGGCCACGCCCCCTAAATTCGCCTCGTGCGCCTCGTGACGCCTCGCGATGCCTTGCGACGCCCCGTGACGCCCCGTGACGCCCCGTGACGCCCCGTGACGCCCCTTGACGCCCCGTGACGCCTCGTGACGCCTCGTGACGCCTTGTGACGCCTTGGGACGCATGGTGACGCCTTGGGACGCATGGTGACGCCTCGTGACGCCCCGTGACGCATCGTGACGCCCTGTGACGCCCCGTGACGCCCCGTGACGCCCCGTGACGCCGCGTGACGCCCCGTGACGCCTCGTGACGCCTTGGGACGCCTCGTGACGCCTCGTGACGCCCCGTGACGCCTCGTGACGCCCTGTGACGCCCCGTGACGCTCCGTGACGCCCCGTGACGCCCCTTGACGCCCCGTGACGCCTCGTGACGCCTCGTGACGCCTTGTGACGCCTTGGGACGCATGGTGACGCCTCGTGACGCCCCGTGACGCCTCGTGACGCCCTGTGACGCCCCTGTGACCTACCGTATCCGTACCGTATCCGTACCGTATCCGTACCGTATCCGTACCGTATCCGTACCGTATCCGTACCGTATCCGTACCGTATCCGTACCGTATCCGTACCGTATCCGTACCGTATCCGTACCGTATCCGTACCGTATCCGTACCGTATCCGTACCGTATTCGTACCGTACCGTATCCGTATCCGTATCCGTACTGTATCCGTATTCGTACCGTACCGTACCGTATCCGTTCCGTATCTGGAACGGGAACTGGTACTTCGTTTTTTGCCGTTTTCTCGCTTATTTGATAACTTACGTGAAAAATATTTACAGATTCGGTTTCCTAGGAAAACAATGTATAGATTCCATGACGCTTTTTTTTTTTTTTTTTTGAATAATTTTCCAAAAAGTTTTATTTTTTTCTGGAAAAACCAGCCACTTTGGTACCTACACATGTTGCGAATTCGGATCCCTTAGAGAAAACTCTAACGAACTGTGGTCTCAGCTCGAAAAAAAAAAAATCTCGAAAATCGTTAAAAATCCAAAGGGGTTAACCCCTAAAACTTTTTGGACATTTAATGCGACCTTCGAATTTTGAATTTTTTACTGCGGCGATAGGTTCGTGACCGGAAGAGAAATTGCGGAACCCAAAAGGTTCCTCTGAAAAAAATTTAGTTTTCGAGATATAACGAAAAGAAGTTGAAAACTGGTATTTCGTTTTTTACCTTTTTCTCGCTTATTTTACATCTCACCTTAAAAATAATTACAGATTCGGATTCCCAGGAAAAAACTGTACCGATTTCATATGGCAAATAATTTTTAGGATGCTCAATTAATTTTTTTTAAATTTTACCAACTTTTTTTATTATGCATATTAAAAATTATTAGCCACACGGAATCGATAGATTTTCTTCCTAGGAATCCGAATCTGTGATAATTTTTCACATTAGTTATCAAATAAGCGAGAAAACGGCGAAAGACGAATTACCCGTTCCCGTCCCGTTCCCGTTCCCGTTCCCGTTCCCGTTCCCGTTCCCGTTCCCGTTACCGTTCCCAACCCTGTTCCCGTGTACGTTCCCATTCCGTACCACGCCCTACCGTATTAACCACGCCCCTACAAGTCTTAGCCACGCCCAAATGTTTCGGCCACGCCCCTAAAAGTCCTGGCCACTCCTCCACGTGTCTAGACCACGCTCATACGTCTTGGCCACGCCAAAATGCTTTGGACACGCCCCCAAAAGTCCAGACCACGCCCAAACGTCTTGGCCACGCCCAAATGCGTTGGCCACGCCCCCAAAAGTCCAGACCACACCCAAACGTCTTGGCCACGCCCAAATGCTATGGCCACGCCCCCAAAATTCTTAACCACGCCCAACCGTATTAACCACGCCTCTACAAGTCTTAGCCACGCCCCTAGAAGTCCTGGCCACGCCTCCACCTGTCTGGACCACGCCCATACGTCTTAACCACGCCTCTACAAGTCTTAGCCACGCCCCTAGAAGACCTGGCCACGGCTCCACGTGTCTAGACCACGCCCATACGTCTTGGCCACGCCCTAATGCTTTGGACACGCCCCCAAAAGGCGAGACCACGCCCAAACGTCTTGGCCACGCCCAAATGCGTTGGCCACGCCCCCAAAAGTCCAGACCACACCCAAACGTCTTAGCCACGCCCTAATGTTTTGGCCACGCCCCTAAAAGTCCTGGCCACGCCTCCACGTGTCTAGACCACGCCCATACTCCTTGGCCACGCCAAAATGCTTTGGCCACGCCCCCTAAATTTCCACGTGTCTAGACACGCCCATACGTCTTGGTCACGCCCAAATGCTTTGGCCACGCCCCCAAAAGTCCAGACCACGCCCAAACGTCTTGGCCACGCCCAAATGCTTTGGCCACGCCCCCAAAATTCTTAACCACGCCCAACCGTATTAACCACGCCCAACCGTATTAACCACGCCACTACAAGTCTTAGCCACGCCTAAATGTTCTGGCCACGCCCCTAAAAGTCCTGGCCACGCCTCCACGTGTCTAGACCACGCCCATACGTCTTAGCCACGCCCAAATGCTTTGGCCACGCCCCCTAAATTCGCCTCGTGCGCCTCGTGACGCCTCGCGATGCCTTGCGACGCCCCGTGACGCCCCGTGACGCCCCGTGACGCCCCGTGACGCCCCTTGACGCCCCGTGACGCCTCGTGACGCCTCGTGACGCCTTGTGACGCCTTGGGACGCATGGTGACGCCTTGGGACGCATGGTGACGCCTCGTGACGCCCCGTGACGCATCGTGACGCCCTGTGACGCCCCGTGACGCCCCGTGACGCCCCGTGACGCCGCGTGACGCCCCGTGACGCCTCGTGACGCCTTGGGACGCCTCGTGACGCCTCGTGACGCCCCGTGACGCCTCGTGACGCCCTGTGACGCCCCGTGACGCTCCGTGACGCCCCGTGACGCCCCTTGACGCCCCGTGACGCCTCGTGACGCCTCGTGACGCCTTGTGACGCCTTGGGACGCATGGTGACGCCTCGTGACGCCCCGTGACGCCTCGTGACGCCCTGTGACGCCCCTGTGACCTACCGTATCCGTACCGTATCCGTACCGTATCCGTACCGTATCCGTACCGTATCCGTACCGTATCCGTACCGTATCCGTACCGTGTCCGTACCGTATCCGTACCGTATCCGTACCGTATCCGTACCGTATCCGTACCGTATCCGTACCGTATACGTACCGTATCTGTACCGTATCCGTACCGTATCCGTACCGTACCGTATCCGTATCCGTATCCGTATCCGTACTGTATCCGTATTCGTACCGTACCGTACCGTAACTGTTCCGTATCTGGAACGGGAACTGGTACTTCGTTTTTTGCCGTTTTCTCGCTTATTTGATAACTTACGTGAAAAATATTTACAGATTCGGTTTCCTAGGAAAACAATGTATAGATTCCATGACGCTTTTTTTTTTTTTTTTTAATAATTTTCCAAAAAGTTTTATTTTTTTCTGGAAAAACCAGCCACTTTGGTACCTACACATGTTGCGAATTCGGATCCCTTAGAGAAAACTCTAACGAACTGTGGTCTCAGCTCGAAAAATAAAAAATCTCGAAAATCGACAAAAATCCAAAGGGGTTAACCCCTAAAACTTTTTGGACATTTAATGCGACCTTCGAATTTTGAATTTTTTACTGCGGCGATAGGTTCGTGACCGGAAGAGAAATTGCGGAACCCTAAAGGTTCCTCTGAAAAAAAATTAGTTTTCGAGATATAACGAAAAGAAGTTGAAAAGTGGTACTTCGTTTTTCACCTTTTTCTCGCTTATTTGACAACTCACCTTAAAAATAATTACAGATTCGGATTCCCAGGAAAAAACTGTACCGATTTCATATGGCAAATAATTTTTAGGATCCTCAATTAAATTTTTTTAAATTTTACCAACTTTTTTATTATGCATATTAAAAATTATTAGCCCCACGGAATCGATAGATTTTCTTCCTAGGAATCCGAATCTGTGATAATTTTTCACATAAGTTATCAAATAAGCGAGAAAACGGCGAAAGACGAATTACCCGTTCCCGTCCCGTTCCCGTTCCCGTTCCCGTTCCCGTTCCCGTTCCCGTGCCCGTTCCCGTTACCGTTCCCAACCCTGTTCCCGTGTACGTTCCCATTCCGTACCACGCCCTACCGTATTAACCACGCCTCTACAAGTCTTAGCCACGCCCAAATGTTTCGGCCACGCCCCTAAAAGTCCTGGCCACGCCTCCACGTGTCTAGACCACGCTCATACGTCTTGGCCACGCCAAAATGCTTTGGACACGCCCCCAAAAGTCCAGACCACGCCCAAACGTCTTGGCCACGCCCAAATGCTTTGGCCACGCCCCCTAAATTCTTAACCACGCCCAACCGTATTACCCACGCCTCTACAAGTCTTAGCCACGCCCCTAGAAGTCCTGGCCACGCCTCCACCTGTCTAGACCACGCCCATACGTCTTGGCCACGCCCAAATGCTTTGGACACGCCCCCAAAAGTCCAGACCACGCCCAAACGTCTTGGCCACGCCCAAATGCTTTGGCCCCGCCCCCAACATTCTTAACCACGCTCAACCGTATTAACCACGCCTCTACAAGTATTAGTCACGCCCTAATGTTTAGGCCACGCCCCTAAAAGTCCTGGCCACGCCTCCACGTGTCTAGACCACGCCCATACGTCTTGGCCACGCCCAAATGCTTTGGCCACGCCCCCATAATTCTTAACCACGCCCAACCGTATTAACCACGCCTCTTCAAGTCTTAGCCACGCCCCTAAAAGTCCTGGCCACGCCTCCACGTGTCTAGACCACGCCCATATGTCTTGGCCACGCCCTAATGCTTTGGCCACGCCCCCTAAATTCTTAACCACGCCCAACCGTATTAACCACGCCTCTACAAGTCTTAGCCACGCCCAAATGCGTAGGCCACGCCCCCAAAAGTCCAGACCACACCCAAACGTCTTGGCCACGCCCAAATGCTATGGCCACGCCCCCAAAATTCTTAACCACGCCCAACCGTATTAACCACGCCTCTACAAGTCTTAGCCACGCCCCTAGAAGTCCTGGCCACGCCTCCACCTGTCTAGACCACGCCCATACGTCTTAACCACGCCTCTACAAGTCTTAGCCACGCCCAAATGTTTTGGCCACGCCCCTAAATGTCCTGGCCACGCCTCCACGTGTCTAGACCACGCCCAAATGCTTTGGCCACGCCCCCTACATTCTTAACCACGCCCAACCGTATTAACCACGCCCCTACAAGTCTTAGCCACGCCCAAATGTTTCGGCCACGCCCCTAAAAGTCCTGGCCACTCCTCCACGTGTCTAGACCACGCTCATACGTCTTGGCCACGCCAAAATGCTTTGGACACGCCCCCAAAAGTCCAGACCACGCCCAAACATCTTGGCCACGCCCAAATGCGTTGGCCACGCCCCCAAAAGTCCAGACCACACCCAAACGTCTTGGCCACGCCCAAATGCTATGGCCACGCCCCCAAAATTCTTAACCACGCCCAACCGTATTAACCACGCCTGTACAAGTCTTAGCCACGCCCCTAGAAGTCCTGGCCACGCCTCCACCTATCTAGACCACGCCCATACGTCTTAACCACGCCTCTACAAGTCTTAGCCACGCCCCTAGAAGACCTGGCCACGGCTCCACGTGTCTAGACCACGCCCATACGTCTTGGCCACGCCCTAATGCTTTGGACACGCCCCCAAAAGGCCAGACCACGCCCAAACGTCTTGGCCACGCCCAAATGCGTTGGCCACGCCCCCAAAAGTCCAGACCACACCCAAACGTCTTAGCCACGCCCTAATGTTTTGGCCACGCCCCTAAAAGTCCTGGCCACGCCTCCACGTGTCTAGACCACGCCCATACTCCTTGGCCACGCCAAAATGCTTTGGCCACGCCCCCTAAATTCTTAACCACGCCCAACCGTATTAACCACGCCTCTACAAGTCTTAGCCACGCCCAAATGTTTTGGCCACGCCCCTAAATGTCCTGGCCACGCCTCCACGTGTCTAGACCACGCCCATACGTCTTGGCCACGCCCAAATGCTTTGGCCACGCCCAAATGCTTTGGCCACGCCCCCTACATTCTTAACCACGCCCAACCGTATTAACCACGCCTCTACAAGTCGTAGCCACGCCCCTAGAGGTCCTGGCCACGCCTCCACGTGTCTAGACCACGCCCATACGTCTTGGCCACGCCCAAATGCTTTGGCCACGCCCCCAAAAGTCCAGACCACGCCCAAACGTCTTGGCCACGCCCAAATGCTTTGGCCACGCCCCCAAAATTCTTAACCACGCCCAACCGTATTAACCACGCCACTACAAGTCTTAGCCACGCCTAAATGTTCTGGCCACGCCCCTAAAAGTCCTGGCCACGCCTCCACGTGTCTAGACCACGCCCATACGTCTTAGCCACGCCCAAATGCTTTGGCCACGCCCCCTAAATTCGCCTCGTGCGCCTCGTGACGCCTCGCGATGCCTTGCGACGCCCCGTGACGCCCCGTGACGCCCCTTGACGCCCCGTGACGCCCCTTGACGCCCCGTGACGCCTCGTGACGCCTCGTGACGCCTTGTGACGCCTTGGGACGCATGGTGACGCCTCGTGACGCCCCGTGACGCATCGTGACGCCCTGTGACGCCCCGTGACGCCCCGTGACGCCCCGTGACGCCGCGTGACGCCCCGTGACGCTTCGTGACGCCTTGGGACGCCTCGTGACGCCTCGTGACGCCCCGTGACGCCTCGTGACGCCCTGTGACGCCCCGTGACGCCCCGTGACGCCCCGTGACGCCCCTTGACGCCCCGTGACGCCTCGTGACGCCTCGTGACGCCTTGTGACGCCTTGGGACGCATGGGACGCATTTTTTTCTGGAAAAACCAGCCACTTTGGTACCTACACATGTTGCGAATTCGGATCCCTTAGAGAAAACTCTAACGAACTGTGGTCTCAGCTCGAAAAAAAAAAATCTCGAAAATCGACAAAAATCCAAAGGGGTTAACCCCTAAAACTTTTTGGACATTTAATGCGACCTTCGAATTTTGAATTTTTTACTGCGGCGATAGGTTCGTGACCGGAAGAGAAATTGCGGAACCCAAAAGGTTCCTCTGAAAAAAAATTAGTTTTCGAGATATAACGAAAAGAAGTTGAAAAGTGGTACTTCGTTTTTCACCTTTTTCTCGCTTATTTGACAACTCACCTTAAAAATAATTACAGATTCGGATTCCCAGGAAAAAACTGTACCGATTTCATATGGCAAATATTTTTTAGGATGCTCAATTAAAATTTTTAAAATTTTACCAACTTTTTTTATTATGCATATTAAAAATTATTAGCCCCACGGAATCGATAGATTTTCTTCCTAGGAATCCGAATCTGTGATAATTTTTCACATAAGTTATCAAATAAGCGAGAAAACGGCGAAAGACGAATTACCCGTTCCCGTCCCGTTCCCGTTCCCGTTCCCGTTCCCGTTCCCGTTCCCGTTCCCGTTCCCGTTCCCGTTCCCGTTCCCGTTACCGTTCCCAACCCTGTTCCCGTGTACGTTCCCATTCCGTACCACGCCCTACCGTATCAACCACGCCTCTACAAGTCTTAGCCATGCCCAAATATTTCGGCCACGCCCCTAAATGTCCTGGCCACGCCTCCACGTGTCTAGACCACGCCCATACGTCTTGGCCACGCCCAAATGCTTTGGCCACGCCCAAATGCTTTGGCCACGCCCCCTACATTCTTAACCACGCCCAACCGTATTAACCACGCCTCTACAAGTCGTAGCCACGCCCCTAGAGGTCCTGGCCACGCCTCCACGTGTCTAGACCACGCCCATACGTCTTGGCCACGCCCAAATGCTTTGGCCACGCCCCCAAAAGTCCAGACCACGCCCAAACGTCTTGGCCACGCCCAAATGCTTTGGCCACGCCCCCAAAATTCTTAACCACGCCCAACCGTATTAACCACGCCACTACAAGTCTTAGCCACGCCTAAATGTTCTGGCCACGCCCCTAAAAGTCCTGGCCACGCCTCCACGTGTCTAGACCACGCCCATACGTCTTAGCCACGCCCAAATGCTTTGGCCACGCCCCCTAAAGTCCAGACCACGCCCAAACGTCTTGGCCACGCCCAAATGCTTTGGCCACGCCCCCTAAGTTCTTAACCACGCCCAACCGTATTACCCACGCCTCTACAAGTCTTAGCCACGCCCCTAGAAGTCCTGGCCACGCCTCCACCTGTCTAGACCACGCCCATACGTCTTGGCCACGCCCAAATGCTTTGGACACGCCCCCAAAAGTCCAGACCACGCCCAAACGTCTTGGCCACGCCCAAATGCTTTGGCCCCGCCCCCAAAATTCTTAACCACGCCCAACCGTATTAACCACGCCTCTACAAGTCTTAGCCACGCCCAAATGTTTTGGCCACGCCCCTAAAAGTCCTGGCCACGCCTCCACATGTCTAGACCACGCCCATACGTCTTGGCCACGCCCAAATGCTTTGGCCACGCCCCCATAATTCTTAACCACGCCCAACCGTATTAACCACGCCGCTTCAAGTCTTAGCCACGCCCCTAAAAGTCCTGGCCACGCCTCCACGTGTCTAGACCACGCCCATATGTCTTGGCCACGCCCTAATGCTTTGGCCACGCCCCCTAAATTCTTAACCACGCCCAACCGTATTAACCACGCCTCTACAAGTCTTAGCCACGCCCAAATGCGTAGGCCACGCCCCCAAAAGTCCAGACCACACCCAAACGTCTTGGCCACGCCCAAATGCTATGGCCACGCCCCCAAAATTCTTAACCACGCCCAACCGTATTAACCACGCCTCTACAAGTCTTAGCCACGCCCCTAGAAGTCCTGGCCACGCCTCCACCTATCTAGACCACGCCCATACGTCTTAACCACGCCTCTACAAGTCTTAGCCACGCCCCTAGAAGACCTGGCCACGGCTCCACGTGTCTAGACCACGCCCATACGTCTTGGCCACGCCCTAATGCTTTGGACACGCCCCCAAAAGGCCAGACCACGCCCAAACGTCTTGGCCACGCCCAAATGCGTTGGCCACGCCCCCAAAAGTCCAGACCACACCCAAACGTCTTAGCCACGCCCTAATGTTTTGGCCACGCCCCTAAAAGTCCTGGCCACGCCTCCACGTGTCTAGACCACGCCCATACTCCTTGGCCACGCCAAAATGCTTTGGCCACGCCCCCTAAATTCTTAACCACGCCCAACCGTATTAACCACGCCTCTACAAGTCTTAGCCACGCCCAAATGTTTTGGCCACGCCCCTAAATGTCCTGGCCACGCCTCCACGTGTCTAGACCACGCCCATACGTCTTGGCCACGCCCAAATGCTTTGGCCACGCCCAAATGCTTTGGCCACGCCCCCTACATTCTTAACCACGCCCAACCGTATTAACCACGCCTCTACAAGTCGTAGCCACGCCCCTAGAGGTCCTGGCCACGCCTCCACGTGTCTAGACCACGCCCATACGTCTTGGCCACGCCCAAATGCTTTGGCCACGCCCCCAAAAGTCCAGACCACGCCCAAACGTCTTGGCCACGCCCAAATGCTTTGGCCACGCCCCCAAAATTCTTAACCACGCCCAACCGTATTAACCACGCCACTACAAGTCTTAGCCACGCCTAAATGTTCTGGCCACGCCCCTAAAAGTCCTGGCCACGCCTCCACGTGTCTAGACCACGCCCATACGTCTTAGCCACGCCCAAATGCTTTGGCCACGCCCCCTAAATTCGCCTCGTGCGCCTCGTGACGCCTCGCGATGCCTTGCGACGCCCCGTGACGCCCCGTGACGCCCCTTGACGCCCCGTGACGCCCCTTGACGCCCCGTGACGCCTCGTGACGCCTCGTGACGCCTTGTGACGCCTTGGGACGCATGGTGACGCCTCGTGACGCCCCGTGACGCATCGTGACGCCCTGTGACGCCCCGTGACGCCCCGTGACGCCCCGTGACGCCGCGTGACGCCCCGTGACGCTTCGTGACGCCTTGGGACGCCTCGTGACGCCTCGTGACGCCCCGTGACGCCTCGTGACGCCCTGTGACGCCCCGTGACGCCCCGTGACGCCCCGTGACGCCCCTTGACGCCCCGTGACGCCTCGTGACGCCTCGTGACGCCTTGTGACGCCTTGGGACGCATGGTGACGCCTCGTGACGCCCCGTGACGCCTCGTGACGCCCTGTGACGCCCCTGTGACCTACCGTATCCGTACCGTATCCGTACCGTATCCGTACCGTATCCGTACCGTATCCGTACCGTATCCGTACCGTATCCGTACCGTATCCGTACCGTATCCGTACCGTATCCGTACCGTATCCGTACCGTATCCGTACCGTATCCGTACCGTATCCGTACCGTATCCGTACCGTGCCGTATCCGTATCCGTATCCGTACTGTATCCGTATTCGTACCGTACCGTACCGTATCCGTTCCGTATCTGGAACGGGAACTGGTACTTCGTTTTTTGCCGTTTTCTCGCTTATTTGATAACTTACGTGAAAAATATTTACAGATTCGGTTTCCTAGGAAAACAATGTATAGATTCCATGACGATTTTTTTTTTTTTTTTTTAATAATCTTCCAAAAAGTTTTATTTTTTTCTGGAAAAACCAGCCACTTTGGTACCTACACATGTTGCGAATTCGGATCCCGGAGAGAAAACTCTAACGAACTGTGGTCTCAGCTCGAAAAAAAAAAAATCTCGAAAATCGACAAAAATCCAAAGGGGTTAACCCCTAAAACTTTTTGGACATTTAATGCGACCTTCGAATTTTGAATTTTTTACTGCGGCGATAGGTTCGTGACCGGAAGAGAAATTGCGGAACCCAAAAGGTTCCTCTGAAAAAAATTTAGTTTTCGAGATATAACGAAAAGAAGTTGAAAACTGGTATTTCGTTTTTTACCTTTTTCTCGCTTATTTTACATCTCACCTTAAAAATAATTACAGATTCGGATTCCCAGGAAAAAACTGTACCGATTTCATATGGCAAATAATTTTTAGGATGCTCAATTAATTTTTTTTAAATTTTACCAACTTTTTTTATTATGCATATTAAAAATTATTAGCCACACGGAATCGATAGATTTTCTTCCTAGGAATCCGAATCTGTGATAATTTTTCACATTAGTTATCAAATAAGCGAGAAAACGGCGAAAGACGAATTACCCGTTCCCGTCCCGTTCCCGTTCCCGTTCCCGTTCCCGTTCCCGTTCCCGTTCCCGTTACCGTTCCCAACCCTGTTCCCGTGTACGTTCCCATTCCGTACCACGCCCTACCGTATTAACCACGCCCCTACAAGTCTTAGCCACGCCCAAATGTTTCGGCCACGCCCCTAAAAGTCCTGGCCACTCCTCCACGTGTCTAGACCACGCTCATACGTCTTGGCCACGCCAAAATGCTTTGGACACGCCCCCAAAAGTCCAGACCACGCCCAAACGTCTTGGCCACGCCCAAATGCGTTGGCCACGCCCCCAAAAGTCCAGACCACACCCAAACGTCTTGGCCACGCCCAAATGCTATGGCCACGCCCCCAAAATTCTTAACCACGCCCAACCGTATTAACCACGCCTCTACAAGTCTTAGCCACGCCCCTAGAAGTCCTGGCCACGCCTCCACCTGTCTAGACCACGCCCATACGTCTTAACCACGCCTCTACAAGTCTTAGCCACGCCCCTAGAAGACCTGGCCACGGCTCCACGTGTCTAGACCACGCCCATACGTCTTGGCCACGCCCTAATGCTTTGGCCACGCCCCCAAAAGTCCAGACCACGCCCAAACGTCTTGGCCACGCCCAAATGCTTTGGCCACGCCCCCAAAATTCTTAACCACGCTCAACCGTATTAACCACGCCTCTACAAGTCTTAGCCACGCCTAAATGTTCTGGCCACGCCCCTAAAAGTCCTGGCCACGCCTCCACGTGTCTAGACCACGCCCATACGTCTTAGCCACGCCCAAATGCTTTGGCCACGCCCCCTAAATTCGCCTCGTGCGCCTCGTGACGCCTCGCGATGCCTTGCGACGCCCCGTGACGCCCCGTGACGCCCCGTGACGCCCCGTGACGCCCCGTGACGCCCCTTGACGCCCCGTGACGCCTCGTGACGCCTCGTGACGCCTTGTGACGCCTTGGGACGCATGGTGACGCCTCGTGACGCCCCGTGACGCCTCGTGACGCCCTGTGACGCCCCGTGACGCCCCGTGACGCCGCGTGACGCCCCGTGACGCCTCGTGACGCCTTGTGACGCCCCTGTGACCTACCGTATCCGTACCGTATCCGTACCGTATCCGTACCGTATCCGTACCGTATCCGTACCGTATCCGTACCGTGTCCGTACCGTATCCGTACCGTATCCGTACCGTATCCGTACCGTATCCGTACCGTATCCGTACCGTATACGTACCGTATCTGTACCGTATCCGTACCGTATCCGTACCGTACCGTATCCGTATCCGTATCCGTATCCGTACTGTATCCGTATTCGTACCGTACCGTACCGTAACTGTTCCGTATCTGGAACGGGAACTGGTACTTCGTTTTTTGCCGTTTTCTCGCTTATTTGATAACTTACGTGAAAAATATTTACAGATTCGGTTTCCTAGGAAAACAATGTATAGATTCCATGACGCTTTTTTTTTTTTTTTTTAATAATTTTCCAAAAAGTTTTATTTTTTTCTGGAAAAACCAGCCACTTTGGTACCTACACATGTTGCGAATTCGGATCCCTTAGAGAAAACTCTAACGAACTGTGGTCTCAGCTCGAAAAAAAAAAAATCTCGAAAATCGACAAAAATCCAAAGGGGTTAACCCCTAAAACTTTTTGGACATTTAATGCGACCTTCGAATTTTGAATTTTTTACTGCGGCGATAGGTTCGTGACCGGAAGAGAAATTGCGGAACCCTAAAGGTTCCTCTGAAAAAAAATTAGTTTTCGAGATATAACGAAAAGAAGTTGAAAAGTGGTACTTCGTTTTTCACCTTTTTCTCGCTTATTTGACAACTCACCTTAAAAATAATTACAGATTCGGATTCCCAGGAAAAAACTGTACCGATTTCATATGGCAAATAATTTTTAGGATCCTCAATTAATTTTTTTTAAATTTTACCAACTTTTTTATTATGCATATTAAAAATTATTAGCCCCACGGAATCGATAGATTTTCTTCCTAGGAATCCGAATCTGTGATAATTTTTCACATAAGTTATCAAATAAGCGAGAAAACGGCGAAAGACGAATTACCCGTTCCCGTCCCGTTCCCGTTCCCGTTCCCGTTCCCGTTCCCGTTCCCGTGCCCGTTCCCGTTACCGTTCCCAACCCTGTTCCCGTGTACGTTCCCATTCCGTACCACGCCCTACCGTATTAACCACGCCTCTACAAGTCTTAGCCACGCCCAAATGTTTCGGCCACGCCCCTAAAAGTCCTGGCCACGCCTCCACGTGTCTAGACCACGCTCATACGTCTTGGCCACGCCAAAATGCTTTGGACACGCCCCCAAAAGTCCAGACCACGCCCAAACGTCTTGGCCACGCCCAAATGCTTTGGCCACGCCCCCTAAATTCTTAACCACGCCCAACCGTATTACCCACGCCTCTACAAGTCTTAGCCACGCCCCTAGAAGTCCTGGCCACGCCTCCACCTGTCTAGACCACGCCCATACGTCTTGGCCACGCCCAAATGCTTTGGACACGCCCCCAAAAGTCCAGACCACGCCCAAACGTCTTGGCCACGCCCAAATGCTTTGGCCCCGCCCCCAACATTCTTAACCACGCCCAACCGTATTAACCACGCCCCTACAAGTCTTAGCCACGCCCAAATGTTTCGGCCACGCCCCTAAAAGTCCTGGCCACTCCTCCACGTGTCTAGACCACGCTCATACGTCTTGGCCACGCCCTAATGCTTTGGACACGCCCCCAAAAGGCCAGACCACGCCCAAACGTCTTGGCCACGCCCAAATGCGTTGGCCACGCCCCCAAAAGTCCAGACCACACCCAAACGTCTTAGCCACGCCCTAATGTTTTGGCCACGCCCCTAAAAGTCCTGGCCACGCCTCCACGTGTCTAGACCACGCCCATACTCCTTGGCCACGCCAAAATGCTTTGGCCACGCCCCCTAAATTCTTAACCACGCCCAACCGTATTACCCACGCCTCTACAAGTCTTAGCCACGCCCAAATGTTTTGGCCACGCCCCTAAATGTCCTGGCCACGCCTCCACGTGTCTAGACCACGCCCATACGTCTTGGCCACGCCCAAATGCTTTGGCCACGCCCAAATGCTTTGGCCACGCCCCCTACATTCTTAACCACGCCCAACCGTATTAACCACGCCTCTACAAGTCGTAGCCACGCCCCTAGAGGTCCTGGCCACGCCTCCACGTGTCTAGACCACGCCCATACGTCTTGGCCACGCCCAAATGCTTTGGCCACGCCCCCAAAAGTCCAGACCACGCCCAAACGTCTTGGCCACGCCCAAATGCTTTGGCCACGCCCCCAAAATTCTTAACCACGCCCAACCGTATTAACCACGCCACTACAAGTCTTAGCCACGCCTAAATGTTCTGGCCACGCCCCTAAAAGTCCTGGCCACGCCTCCACGTGTCTAGACCACGCCCATACGTCTTGGCCACGCCCAAATGCTTTGGCCACGCCCCCAAAAGTCCAGACCACGCCCAAACGTCTTGGCCACGCCCAAATGCTTTGGCCACGCCCCCAAAATTCTTAACCACGCCCAACCGTATTAACCACGCCACTACAAGTCTTAGCCACGCCTAAATGTTCTGGCCACGCCCCTAAAAGTCCTGGCCACGCCTCCACGTGTCTAGACCACGCCCATACGTCTTAGCCACGCCCAAATGCTTTGGCCACGCCCCCTAAATTCGCCTCGTGCGCCCCGTGACGCCCCGTGACGCCCCGTGACGCCCCGTGACGCCCCTTGACGCCCCGTGACGCCTCGTGACGCCTCGTGACGCCTTGTGACGCCTTGGGACGCATGGTGACGCCTCGTGACGCCCCGTGACGCCTCGTGACGCCCTGTGACGCCCCGTGACGCCCCGTGACGCCCCGTGACGCCCCGTGACGCCGCGTGACGCCCCGTGATGCCTTGTGACGCCTTGGGACGCCTCGTGACACCCCGTGACGCCCCGTGACGCCCCTTGACGCCCCGTGACGCCTCGTGACGCCTCGTGACGCCTTGTGACGCCTTGGGACGCATGGTGACGCCTCGTGACGCCCCGTGACGCCTCGTGACGCCCTGTGACGCCCCTGTGACCTACCGTATCCGTACCGTATCCGTACCCTATCCGTACCGTATCCGTACCGTATCCGTACCGTATCCGTACCGTATCCGTACCGTATCCGTACCGTATCCGTACCGTACCGTATCCGTATCCGTATCCGTACTGTATCCGTATTCGTACCGTACCGTACCGTATCCGTTCCGTATCTGGAACGGGAACTGGTACTTCGTTTTTTGCCGTTTTCTCGCTTATTTGATAACTTACGTGAAAAATATTTACAGATTCGGTTTCCTAGGAAAACAATGTATAGATTCCATGACGCTTTTTTTTTTTTTTTTTAATAATTTTCCAAAAAGTTTTATTTTTTTCTGGAAAAACCAGCCACTTTGGTACCTACACATGTTGCGAATTCGGATCCCTTAGAGAAAACCCCACGGAATCGATAGATTTTCTTCCTAGGAATCCGAATCTGTGATAATTTTTCACATAAGTTATCAAATAAGCGAGAAAACGGCGAAAGACGAATTACCCGTTCCCGTTCCCGTTCCCGTTCCCGTTCCCGTTCCCGTTACCGTTCCCGTTACCGTTCCCAACCCTGTTCCCGTGTACGTTCCCATTCCGTACCACGCCCTACCGTATTAACCACGCCTCTACAAGTCTTAGCCACGCCCAAATGTTTCGGCCACGCCCCTAAAAGTCCTGGCCACGCCTCCACGTGTCTAGACCACGCTCATACGTCTTGGCCACGCCAAAATGCTTTGGACACGCCCCCAAAAGTCCAGACCACGCCCAAACGTCTTGGCCACGCCCAAATGCTTTGGCCACGCCCCCTAAATTCTTAACCACGCCCAACCGTATTACCCACGCCTCTACAAGTCTTAGCCACGCCCCTAGAAGTCCTGGCCACGCCTCCACCTGTCTAGACCACGCCCAGACGTCTTGGCCACGCCCAAATGCTTTGGCCACGCCCCCAAAATTCTTAACCACGCCCAACCGTATTAACCACGCCTCTACAAGTCTTAGCCACGCCTAAATGTTCTGGCCACGCCCCTAAAAGTCCTGGCCACGCCTCCACGTGTCTAGACCACGCCCATACGTCTTAGCCACGCCCAAATGCTTTGGCCACGCCCCCTAAATTCGCCTCGTGCGCCTCGTGACGCCTCGCGATGCCTTGCGACGCCCCGTGACGCCCCGTGACGCCCCGTGACGCCCCGTGACGCCCCGTGACGCCCCTTGACGCCCCGTGACGCCTCGTGACGCCTCGTGACGCCTTGTGACGCCTTGGGACGCATGGTGACGCCTCGTGACGCCCCGTGACGCCTCGTGACGCCCCGTGACGCCCCTTGACGCCCCGTGACGCCTCGTGACGCCTCGTGACGCCTTGTGACGCCTTGGGACGCATGGTGACGCCTCGTGACGCCCCGTGACGCCTCGTGACGCCCTGTGACGCCCCGTGACGCCCCGTGACGCCCCGTGACGCCGCGTGATGCCCCGTGACGCCTCGTGACGCCTTGGGACGCCTCGTGACGCCTCGTGACGCCCCGTGACGCCTCGTGACGCCCTGTGACGCCCCTTGACGCCCCGTGACGCCTCGTGACGCCTTGGGACGCCTCGTGACGCCTCGTGACGCCCCGTGACGCCTCGTGACGCCCTGTGACGCCCCGTGACGCCCCGTGACGCCCCGTGACGCCCCTTGACGCCCCGTGACGCCTCGTGACGCCTCGTGACGCCTTGTGACGCCTTGGGACGCATGGTGACGCCTCGTGACGCCCCGTGACGCCTCGTGACGCCCTGTGCCGCCCCTGTGACCTACCGTATCCGTACCGTATCCGTACCGTATCCGTACCGTATCCGTACCGTATCCGTACCGTATCCGTACCGTATCCGTACCGTGTCCGTACCGTATCCGTACCGTATCCGTACCGTATCCGTACCGTATCCGTACCGTATCCGTACCGTATACGTACCGTATCTGTACCGTATCCGTACCGTATCCGTACCGTACCGTATCCGTATCCGTATCCGTATCCGTACTGTATCCGTATTCGTACCGTACCGTACCGTAACTGTTCCGTATCTGGAACGGGAACTGGTACTTCGTTTTTTGCCGTTTTCTCGCTTATTTGATAACTTACGTGAAAAATATTTACAGATTCGGTTTTCTAGGAAAACAATGTATAGATTCCATGACGCTTTTTTTTTTTTTTTTTTTATAATTTTCCAAAAAGTTTTATTTTTTTCTGGAAAAACCAGCCACTTTGGTACCTACACATGTTGCGAATTCGGATCCCTTAGAGAAAACTCTAACGAACTGTGGTCTCAGCTCGAAAAAAAAAAAATCTCGAAAATCGACAAAAATCCAAAGGGGTTACCCCTAAAACTTTTTGGACATTTAATGCGACCTTCGAATTTTGAATTTTTTACTGCGGCGATAGGTTCGTGACCGGAAGAGAAATTGCGGAACCCTAAAGGTTCCTCTGAAAAAAAATTAGTTTTCGAGATATAACGAAAAGAAGTTGAAAAGTGGTACTTCGTTTTTCACCTTTTTCTCGCTTATTTGACAACTCACCTTAAAAATAATTACAGATTCGGATTCCCAGGAAAAAACTGTACCGATTTCATATGGCAAATAATTTTTAGGATCCTCAATTAAATTTTTTTAAATTTTACCAACTTTTTTTTATTATGCATATTAAAAATTATTAGCCCCACGGAATCGATAGATTTTCTTGGCCACGCCAAAATGCTTTGGACACGCCCCCAAAAGTCCAGACCACGCCCAAACGTTAAATTCTTAACCACGCCCAACCGTATTACCCACGCCTCTACAAGTCTTAGCCACGCCCCTAGAAGTCCTGGCCACGCCTCCACCCGTCTAGACCACGCCCATACGTCTTGGCCACGCCCAAATGCTTTGGACCTGCCCCCAAAAGTCCAGACCACGCCCATACGTCTTGGCCACGCCCAAATGCTTTGGCCACGCCCCCATAATTCTTAACCACGCCCAACCGTATTAACCACGCCTCTTCAAGTCTTAGCCACGCCCCTAAAAGTCCTGGCCACGCCTCCACGTGTCTAGACCACGCCCATATGTCTTGGCCACGCCCTAATGCTTTGGCCACGCCCCCTAAATTCTTAACCACGCCCAACCGTATTAACCACGCCTCTACAAGTCTTAGCCACGCCCAAATGCGTAGGCCACGCCCCCAAAAGTCCAGACCACACCCAAACGTCTTGGCCACGCCCCCAAAATTCTTAACCACGCCCAACCGTATTAACCACGCCTCTACAAGTCTTAGCCACGCCCCTAGAAGTCCTGGCCACGCCTCCACCTGTCTAGACCACGCCCATACGTCTTAATCACGCCTCTACAAGTCTTAGCCACGCCCAAATGTTTTGGCCACGCCCCTAAATGTCCTGGCCACGCCTCCACGTGTCTAGACCACGCCCATACGTCTTGGCCACGCCCAAATGCTTTGGCCACGCCCAAATGCTTTGGCCACGCCCAAATGCTTTGGCCACGCCCCCTAAATTCTTAACCACGCCCAACCGTATTAACCACGCCTCTACAAGTCTTAGCCACGCCCAAATGTTTTGGCCACGCCCCTAAATGTCCTGGCCACGCCTCCACGTGTCTAGACCACGCCCATACGTCTTGGCCACGCCCAAATGCTTTGGCCACGCCCCCTACATTCTTAACCACGCCCAACCGTATTAACCACGCCTCTACAAGTCGTAGCCACGCCCCTAGAGGTCCTGGCCACGCCTCCACGTGTCTAGACCACGCACATACGTCTTGGCCACGCCCAAATGCTTTGGCCACGCCCCCAAAAGTCCAGACCACGCCCAAACGTCTTGGCCACGCCCAAATGCTTTGGCCACGCCCCCAAAATTCTTAACCACGCCCAACCGTATTAACTCTAGGGGCGTGGTAGCCACGCCCCTAGAGGTCCTGGCCACGCCTCCACGTGTCTAGACACGCCCATACGTCTTGGTCACGCCCAAATGCTTTGGCCACGCCCCCAAAAGTCCAGACCACGCCCAAACGTCTTGGCCACGCCCAAATGCTTTGGCCACGCCCCCAAAATTCTTAACCACGCTCAACCGTATTAACCACGCCTCTACAAGTCTTAGCCACGCCTAAATGTTCTGGCCACGCCCCTAAAAGTCCTGGCCACGCCTCCACGTGTCTAGACCACGCCCATACGTCTTAGCCACGCCCAAATGCTTTGGCCACGCCCCCTAAATTCGCCTCGTGCGCCTCGTGACGCCTCGCGATGCCTTGCGACGCCCCGTGACGCCCCGTGACGCCCTGTGACGCCCCGTGACGCCCCGTGACGCCCCGTGACGCCGCGTGACGCCCCGTGACGCCTCGTGACGCCTTGGGACGCCTCGTGACGCCTCGTGACGCCCCGTGACGCCTCGTGACGCCCTGTGAAGCCCCGTGACGCCCCGTGACGCCCCGTGACGCCCCTTGACGCCCCGTGACGCCTCGTGACGCCTTGGGACGCCTCGTGACGCCTCGTGACGCCCCGTGACGCCTCGTGACGCCCTGTGACGCCCCGTGACGCCCCGTGACGCCCCGTGACGCCCCTTGACGCCCCGTGACGCCTCGTGACGCCTCGTGACGCCTTGTGACGCCTTGGGACGCATGGTGACGCCTCGTGACGCCCCGTGACGCCTCGTCACGCCCTGTGACGCCCCTGTGACCTACCGTATCCGTACCGTATCCGTACCGTATCCGTACCGTATCCGTACCGTATCCGTACCGTATCCGTACCGTATCCGTACCGTGTCCGTACCGTATCCGTACCGTATCCGTACCGTATCCGTACCGTATACGTACCGTATCTGTACCGTATCCGTACCGTATCCGTACCGTACCGTATCCGTATCCGTATCCGTATCCGTACTGTATCCGTATTCGTACCGTACCGTACCGTAACTGTTCCGTATCTGGAACGGGAACTGGTACTTCGTTTTTTGCCGTTTTCTCGCTTATTTGATAACTTACGTGAAAAATATTTACAGATTCGGTTTCCTAGGAAAACAATGTATAGATTCCATGACGCTTTTTTTTTTTTTTTTTAATAATTTTCCAAAAAGTTTTATTTTTTTCTGGAAAAACCAGCCACTTTGGTACCTACACATGTTGCGAATTCGGATCCCTTAGAGAAAACTCTAACGAACTGTGGTCTCAGCTCGAAAAAAAAAAATCTCGAAAATCGACAAAAATCCAAAGGGGTTAACCCCTAAAACTTTTTGGACATTTAATGCGACCTTCGAATTTTGAATTTTTTACTGCGGCGATAGGTTCGTGACCGGAAGAGAAATTGCGGAACCCTAAAGGTTCCTCTGAAAAAAAATTAGTTTTCGAGATATAACGAAAAGAAGTTGAAAAGTGGTACTTCGTTTTTCACCTTTTTCTCGCTTATTTGACAACTCACCTTAAAAATAATTACAGATTCGGATTCCCAGGAAAAAACTGTACCGATTTCATATGGCAAATAATTTTTAGGATCCTCAATTAAATTTTTTTAAATTTTACCAACTTTTTTTTATTATGCATATTAAAAATTATTAGCCCCACGGAATCGATAGATTTTCTTCCTAGGAATCCGAATCTGTGATAATTTTTCACATAAGTTATCAAATAAGCGAGAAAACGGCGAAAGACGAATTACCCGTTCCCGTCCCGTTCCCGTTCCCGTTCCCGTTCCCGTTCCCGTTCCCGTTCCCGTTACCGTTCCCAACCCTGTTCCCGTGTACGTTCCCATTCCGTACCACGCCCTACCGTATTAACCACGCCTCTACAAGTCTTAGCCACGCCCAAATATTTCGGCCACGCCCCTAAAAGTCCTGGCCACGCCTCCACGTGTCTAGACCACGCTCATACGTCTTGGCCACGCCAAAATGCTTTGGACACGCCCCCAAAAGTCCAGACCACGCCCAGACGTCTTGGCCACGCCCAAATGCTTTGGCCACGCCCCCTAAATTCTTAACCACGCCCAACCGTATTAACCACGCCTCTACAAGTCTTAGCCACGCCCAAATGTTTTGGCCACGCCCCTAAATGTCCTGGCCACGCCTCCACGTGTCTAGACCACGCCCATACGTCTTGGCCACGCCCAAATGCTTTGGCCACGCCCAAATGCTTTGGCCACGCCCCCTACATTCTTAACCACGCCCAACCGTATTAACCACGCCTCTACAAGTCGTAGCCACGCCCCTAGAGGTCCTGGCCACGCCTCCACGTGTCTAGACCACGCCCATACGTCTTGGCCACGCCCAAATGCTTTGGCCACGCCCCCAAAAGTCCAGACCACGCCCAAACGTCTTGGCCACGCCCAAATGCTTTGGCCACGCCCCCAAAATTCTTAACCACGCCCATGCCTTGCGACGCCCCGTGACGCCCCGTGACGCCCCGTGACGCCCCGTGACGCCCCTTGACGCCCCGTGACGCCTCGTGACGCCTCGTGACGCCTTGTGACGCCTTGGGATGCATGGTGACGCCTCGTGACGCCCCGTGACGCCTCGTGACGCCCTGTGACGCCCCGTGACGCCCCGTGACGCCCCGTGACGCCCCGTGACGCCGCGTGACGCCCCGTGACGCCTCGTGACGCCTTGGGACGCCTCGTGACGCCCCGTGACGCCCCGTGACGCCCCTTGACGCCCCGTGACGCCTCGTGACGCCTCGTGACGCCTTGTGACGCCTTGGGACGCATGGTGACGCCTCGTGACGCCCCGTGACGCCTCGTGACGCCCTGTGACGCCCCTGTGACCTACCGTATCCGTACCGTATCCGTACCGTATCCGTAGCGTATCCGTACCGTATCCGTACCGTATCCGTACCGTATCCGTACCGTATCCGTACCGTATCCGTACCGTATCCGTACCGTATCCGTACCGTATCCGTACCGTACCGTATCCGTATCCGTATCCGTACTGTATCCGTATTCGTACCGTACCGTACCGTATCCGTTCCGTATCTGGAACGGGAACTGGTACTTCGTTTTTTGCCGTTTTCTCGCTTATTTGATAACTTACGTGAAAAATATTTACAGATTCGGTTTCCTAGGAAAACAATGTATAGATTCCATGACGCTTTTTTTTTTTTTTTTGAATAATTTTCCAAAAAGTTTTATTTTTTTCTGGAAAAACCAGCCACTTTGGTACCTACACATGTTGCGAATTCGGATCCCTTAGAGAAAACTCTAACGAACTGTGGTCTCAGCTCGAAAAAAAAAAAATCTCGAAAATCGACAAAAATCCAAAGGGGTTAACCCCTAAAACTTTTTGGACATTTAATGCGACCTTCGAATTTTGAATTTTTTACTGCGGCGATAGGTTCGTGACCGGAAGAGAAATTGCGGAACCCAAAAGGTTCCTCTGAAAAAAAATTAGTTTTCGAGATATAACGAAAAGAAGTTGAAAAGTGGTACTTCGTTTTTCACCTTTTTCTCGCTTATTTGACAACTCACCTTAAAAATAATTACAGATTCGGATTCCCAGGAAAAAACTGTACCGATTTCATATGGCAAATAATTTTTAGGATGCTCAATTAAAATTTTTAAAATTTTACCAACTTTTTTTATTATGCATATTAAAAATTATTAGCCCCACGGAATCGATAGATTTTCTTCCTAGGAATCCGAATCTGTGATAATTTTTCACATAAGTTATCAAATAAGCGAGAAAACGGCGAAAGACGAATTACCCGTTCCCGTCCCGTTCCCGTTCCCGTTCCCGTTCCCGTTCCCGTTCCCGTTCCCGTTCCCGTTCCCGTTCCCGTTACCGTTCCCAACCCTGTTCCCGTGTACGTTCCCATTCCGTACCACGCCCTACCGTATTAACCACGCCTCTACAAGTCTAAGCCACGCCCAAATGTTTCGGCCACGCCCCTAAAAGTCCTGGCCACGCCTCCACGTGTCTAGACCACGCTCATACGTCTTGGCCACGCCAAAATGCTTTGGACACGCCCCCAAAAGTCCAGACCACGCCCAAACGTCTTGGCCACGCCCAAATGCTTTGGCCACGCCCCCTAAATTCTTAACCACGCCCAACCGTATTACCCACGCCTCTACAAGTCTTAGCCACGCCCCTAGAAGTCCTGGCCACGCCTCCACCTGTCTAGACCACGCCCATACGTCTTGGCCACGCCCAAATGCTTTGGACACGCCCCCAAAAGTCCAGACCACGCCCAAACGTCTTGGCCACGCCCAAATGCTTTGGCCCCGCCCCCAAAATTCTTAACCACGCCCAACCGTATTAACCACGCCTCTACAAGTATTAGCCACGCCCTAATGTTTTGGCCACGCCCCTAAAAGTCCTGGCCACGCCTCCACGTGTCTAGACCACGCCCATACGTCTTGGCCACGCCCAAATGCTTTGGCCACGCCCCCAAAAGTCCAGACCACGCCCAAACGTCTTGGCCACGCTCAAATGCTTTGGCCACGCCCCCAAAATTCTTAACCACGCCCAACCGTATTAACCACGCCTCTACAAGTCTTAGCCACGCCTAAATGTTCTGGCCACGCCCCTAAAAGTCCTGGCCACGCCTCCACGTGTCTAGACCACGCCCATACGTCTTGGCCACGCCCAAATGCTTTGGCCACGCCCCCTAAATTCGCCTCGTGCGCCTCGTGACGCCTCGCGATGCCTTGCGACGTCCCGTGACGCCCCGTGACGCCCCGTGACGCCCCTTGACGCCGCGTGACGCCCCGTGACGCCTCGTGACGCCTTGGGACGCCTCGTGACGCCTCGTGACGCCCCGTGACGCCTCGTGACGCCCTGTGACGCCCCGTGACGCCCCGTGACGCCCCTTGACGCCCCGTGACGCCTCGTGACGCCTCGTGCCGCCCCGTGACGCCTTGGGACGCCTGGTGACGCCTCGTGACGCCCCGTGACGCCCCGTGACGCCCCGTGACGCCCTGTGACGCCCCGTGACGCCCCGTGACGCCCCGTGACGCCGCGTGACGCCCCGTGACGCCTCGTGACGCCTTGGGACGCCTCGTGACGCCTCGTGACGCCCCGTGACGCCCCGTGACGCCTCGTGACGCCCTGTGACGCCTCGTGACGCCCCGTGACGCCCCTTGACGCCCCGTGACGCCTCGTGACGCCTCGTGACGCCTTGTGACGCCTTGGGACGCATGGTGACGCCTCGTGACGCCCCGTGACGCCTCGTGACGCCCTGTGACGCCCCTGTGACCTACCGTATCCGTACCGTATCCGTACCGTATCCGTACCGTATCCGTACCGTATCCGTACCGTATCCGTACCGTATCCGTACCGTATCCGTACCGTATCCGTACCGTATCCGTACCGTATCCGTACCGTACCGTATCCGTATCCGTATCCGTACTGTATCCGTATTCGTACCGTACCGTACCGTATCCGTTCCGTATCTGGAACGGGAACTGGTACTTCGTTTTTTGCCGTTTTCTCGCTTATTTGATAACTTACGTGAAAAATATTTACAGATTCGGTTTCCTAGGAAAACAATGTATAGATTCCATGACGCTTTTTTTTTTTTTTTTTTGAATAATTTTCCAAAAAGTTTTATTTTTTTCTGGAAAAACCAGCCACTTTGGTACCTACACATGTTGCGAATTCGGATCCCTTAGAGAAAACTCTAACGAACTGTGGTCTCAGCTCGAAAAAAAAAAATCTCGAAAATCGACAAAAATCCAAAGGGGTTAACCCCTAAAACTTTTTGGACATTTAATGCGACCTTCGAATTTTGAATTTTTTACTGCGGCGATAGGTTCGTGACCGGAAGAGAAATTGCGGAACCCAAAAGGTTCCTCTGAAAAAAATTTAGTTTTCGAGATATAACGAAAAGAAGTTGAAAACTGGTATTTCGTTTTTTACCTTTTTCTCGCTTATTTTACATCTCACCTTAAAAATAATTACAGATTCGGATTCCCAGGAAAAAACTGTACCGATTTCATATGGCAAATAATTTTTAGGATGCTCAATTAATTTTTTTTAAATTTTACCAACTTTTTTTATTATGCATATTAAAAATTATTAGCCACACGGAATCGATAGATTTTCTTCCTAGGAATCCGAATCTGTGATAATTTTTCACATAAGTTATCAAATAAGCGAGAAAACGGCGAAAGACGAATTACCCGTTCCCGTCCCGTTCCCGTTCCCGTTCCCGTTCCCGTTCCCGTTCCCGTTCCCGTTACCGTTCCCAACCCTGTTCCCGTGTACGTTCCTATTCCGTACCACGCCCTACCGTATTAACCACGCCTCTACAAGTCTTAGCCACGCCCAAATGTTTCGGCCACGCCCCTAAAAGTCCTGGCCACGCCTCCACGTGTCTAGACCACGCTCATACGTCTTGGCCACGCCAAAATGCTTTGGACATGCCCCCAAAAGTCCAGACCACGCCCAAACGTCTGGGCCACGCCCAAATGCTTTGGCCACGCCCCCTAAATTCTTAACCACGCCCAACCGTATTACCCACGCCTCTACAAGTCTTAGCCACGCCCCTAGAAGTCCTGGCCACGCCTCCACCTGTCTAGACCACGCCCATACGTCTTGGCCACGCCCAAATGCTTTGGACACGCCCCCACAAGTCCAGACCACGCCCATACGTCTTGGCCACGCCCAAATGCTTTGGCCACGCCCCCATAATTCTTAACCACGCCCATCCGTATTAACCACGCCTCTTCAAGTCTTAGCCACGCCCCTAGAGGTCCTGGCCACGCCTCCACGTGTCTAGACCACGCCCATACGTCTTGGCCACGCCCAAATGCTTTGGCCACGCCCCCACAAGTCCAGACCACGCCCATACGTCTTGGCCACGCCCAAATGCTTTGGCCACGCCCCCATAATTCTTAACCACGCCCATCCGTATTAACCACGCCTCTTCAAGTCTTAGCCACGCCCCTAAAAGTACTGGCCACGCCTCCACGTGTCTAGACCACGCCAATATGTCTTGGCCACGCCCTAATGCTTTGGCCTCGCCCCCTAAATTCTTAACCACGCCCAACCGTATTAACCACGCCTCTACAAGTCTTAGCCACGCCCAAATGCGTAGGCCACGCCCCCAAAAGTCCAGACCACACCCAAACGTCTTGGCCACGCCCAAATGCTATGGCCACGCCCCCAAAATTCTTAACCACGCCCAACCGTATTAACCACGCCTCTACAAGTCTTAGCCACGCCCCTAGAAGTCCTGGCCACGCCTCCACCTGTCTGGACCACGCCCATACGTCTTAACCACGCCTCTACAAGTCTTAGCCACGCCCAAATGTAACCACGCCTCTACAAGTCTTAGCCACGCCCCTAGAAGACCTGGCCACGCCTCCACGTGTCTAGACCACGCCCATACGTCTTGGCCACGCCCAAATGCTTTGGACACGCCCCCAAAAGGCCAGACCACGCCCAAACGTCTTGGCCACGCCCACATGCGTTGGCCACGCCCCCAAAAGTCCAGACCACACCCAAACGTCTTAGCCACGCCCTAATGTTTTGGCCACGCCCCTAAAAGTCCTGGCCACGCCTCCAAGTGTCTAGACCACGCCCATACTCCTTGGCCACGCCAAAATGCTTTGGCCACGCCCCCTAAATTCTTAACCACGCCCAACCGTATTAACCACGCCTCTACAAGTCTTAGCCACGCCCAAGTGTTTTGGCCACGCCCCTAAATGTCCTGGCCACGCCTCCACGTGTCTAGACCACGCCCATACGTCTTGGCCACGCCCAAATGCTTTGGCCACGCCCAAATGCTTTGGCCACGCCCCCTACATTCTTAACCACGCCCAACCGTATTAACCACGCCTCTACAAGTCGTAGCCACGCCCCTAGAGGTCCTGGCCACGCCTCCACGTGTCTAGACCACGCCCATACGTCTTGGCCACGCCCTAATGCTTTGGCCACGCCCCCAAAAGTCCAGATCACGCCCAAACGTCTTGGCCACGCCCAAATGCTTTGGCCACGCCCCCAAAATTCTTAACCACGCCCATGCCTTGCGACGCCCCGTGACGCCCCGTGACGCCCCGTGACGCCCCTTGACGCCCCGTGACGCCTCGTGACGCCTCGTGACGCCTTGTGACGCCTTGGGACGCATGGTGACGCCTCGTGACGCCCCGTGACGCCTCGTGACGCCCTGTGACGCCCCGTGACGCCCCGTGACGCCCCGTGACGCCCCGTGACGCCGCGTGACGCCCCGTGACGCCTTGTGACGCCTTGGGACGCCTCGTGACACCCCGTGACGCCCCGTGACGCCCCTTGACGCCCCGTGACGCCTCGTGACGCCTCGTGACGCCTTGTGACGCCTTGGGACGCATGGTGACGCCTCGTGACGCCCCGTGACGCCTCGTGACGCCCTGTGACGCCCCTGTGACCTACCGTATCCGTACCGTATCCGTACCGTATCCGTACCGTATCCGTACCGTATCCGTACCGTATCCGTACCGTATCCGTACCGTATCCGTACCGTATCCGTACCGTATCCGTACCGTATCCGTACCGTATCCGTACCGTATCCGTACCGTATCCGTACCGTATCCGTACCGTATCCGTACCGTGCCGTATCCGTATCCGTATCCGTACTGTATCCGTATTCGTACCGTACCGTACCGTATCCGTTCCGTATCTGGAACGGGAACTGGTACTTCGTTTTTTGCCGTTTTCTCGCTTATTTGATAACTTACGTGAAAAATATTTACAGATTCGGTTTCCTAGGAAAACAATGTATAGATTCCATGACGCTTTTTTTTTTTTTTTTTAATAATTTTCCAAAAAGTTTTATTTTTTTCTGGAAAAACCAGCCACTTTGGTACCTACACATGTTGCGAATTCGGATCCCTTAGAGAAAACTCTAACGAACTGTGGTCTCAGCTCGAAAAAAAAAAAATCTCGAAAATCGACAAATATCCAAAGGGGTTAACCCCTAAAACTTTTTGGACATTTAATGCGACCTTCGAATTTTGAATTTTTTACTGCGGCGATAGGTTCGTGACCGGAAGAGAAATTGCGGAACCCAAAAGGTTCCTCTGAAAAAAAATTAGTTTTCGAGATATAACGAAAAGAAGTTGAAAAGTGGTACTTCGTTTTTCACCTTTTTCTCGCTTATTTGACAACTCACCTTAAAAATAATTACAGATTCGGATTCCCAGGAAAAAACTGTACCGATTTCATATGGCAAATAATTTTTAGGATGCTCAATTAAAATTTTTAAAATTTTACCAACTTTTTTTATTATGCATATTAAAAATTATTAGCCCCACGGAATCGATAGATTTTCTTCCTAGGAATCCGAATCTGTGATAATTTTTCACATAAGTTATCAAATAAGCGAGAAAACGGCGAAAGACGAATTACCCGTTCCCGTCCCGTTCCCGTTCCCGTTCCCGTTCCCGTTCCCGTTCCCGTTCCCGTTACCGTTCCCAACCCTGTTCCCGTGTACGTTCCTATTCCGTACCACGCCCTACCGTATTAACCACGCCTCTACAAGTCTTAGCCACGCCCAAATGTTTCGGCCACGCCCCTAAAAGTCCTGGCCACGCCTCCACGTGTCTAGACCACGCTCATACGTCTTGGCCACGCCAAAATGCTTTGGACACGCCCCCAAAAGTCCAGACCACGCCCAAACGTCTTGGCCACGCAAAAATGCTTTGGCCACGCCCCCTAAATTCTTAACCACGCCCAACCGTATTACCCACGCCTCTACAAGTCTTAGCCACGCCCCTAGAAGTCCTGGCCACGCCTCCACCTGTCTAGACCACGCCCATACGTCTTGGCCACGCCCAAATGCTTTGGACACGCCCCCAAAAGTCCAGACCACGCCCAAACGTCTTGGCCACGCCCAAATGCTTTGGCCCCGCCCCCAAAATTCTAAACCACGCCCAACCGTATTAACCACGCCTCTACAAGTATTATCCACGCCCTAATGTTTTGGCCACGCCCCTAAAAGTCCTAGCCACGCCTCCACGTGTCTAGACCACGCCCATACGTCTTGGCCACGCCCAAATGCTTTGGCCACGCCCAAATGCTTTAGCCACGCCCCCTACATTCTTAACCACGCTCAACCGTATTAACCACGCCTCTACAAGTCGTAGCCACGCCCCTAGAGGTCCTGGCCACGCCTCCACGTGTCTAGACCACGCCCATACGTCTTGGCCACGCCCAAATGCTTTGGCCACGATCCCAAAAGTCCAGACCACGCCCAAATGCGTTGGCCACGCCCACAAAAGTCCAGACCACACCCAAACGTCTTGGCCACGCCCAAATGCTTTGGCCACGCCCCGTACCGTACCGTATCCGTTCCGTATCTGGAACGGGAACTGGTACTTCGTTTTTTGCCGTTTTCTCGCTTATTTGATAACTTACGTGAAAAATATTTACAGATTCGGTTTCCTAGGAAAACAATGTATAGATTCCATGACGATTTTTTTTTTTTTTTTTTAATAATCTTCCAAAAAGTTTTATTTTTTTCTGGAAAAACCAGCCACTTTGGTACCTACACATGTTGCGAATTCGGATCCCGGAGAGAAAACTCTAACGAACTGTGGTCTCAGCTCGAAAAAAAAAAAATCTCGAAAATCGACAAAAATCCAAAGGGGTTAACCCCTAAAACTTTTTGGACATTTAATGCGACCTTCGAATTTTGAATTTTTTACTGCGGCGATAGGTTCGTGACCGGAAGAGAAATTGCGGAACCCAAAAGGTTCCTCTGAAAAAAATTTAGTTTTCGAGATATAACGAAAAGAAGTTGAAAACTGGTATTTCGTTTTTTACCTTTTTCTCGCTTATTTTACATCTCACCTTAAAAATAATTACAGATTCGGATTCCCAGGAAAAAACTGTACCGATTTCATATGGCAAATAATTTTTAGGATGCTCAATTAATTTTTTTTAAATTTTACCAACTTTTTTTATTATGCATATTAAAAATTATTAGCCACACGGAATCGATAGATTTTCTTCCTAGGAATCCGAATCTGTGATAATTTTTCACATTAGTTATCAAATAAGCGAGAAAACGGCGAAAGACGAATTACCCGTTCCCGTCCCGTTCCCGTTCCCGTTCCCGTTCCCGTTCCCGTTCCCGTTCCCGTTACCGTTCCCAACCCTGTTCCCGTGTACGTTCCCATTCCGTACCACGCCCTACCGTATTAACCACGCCCCTACAAGTCTTAGCCACGCCCAAATGTTTCGGCCACGCCCCTAAAAGTCCTGGCCACTCCTCCACGTGTCTAGACCACGCTCATACGTCTTGGCCACGCCAAAATGCTTTGGACACGCCCCCAAAAGTCCAGACCACGCCCAAACGTCTTGGCCACGCCCAAATGCGTTGGCCACGCCCCCAAAAGTCCAGACCACACCCAAACGTCTTGGCCACGCCCAAATGCTATGGCCACGCCCCCAAAATTATTAACCACGCCCAACCGTATTAACCACGCCTCTACAAGTCTTAGCCACGCCCCTAGAAGTCCTGGCCACGCCTCCACCTGTCTAGACCACGCCCATACGTCTTAACCACGCCTCTACAAGTCTTAGCCACGCCCCTAGAAGACCTGGCCACGGCTCCACGTGTCTAGACCACGCCCATACGTCTTGGCCACGCCCTAATGCTTTGGACACGCCCCCAAAAGGCGAGACCACGCCCAAACGTCTTGGCCACGCCCAAATGCGTTGGCCACGCCCCCAAAAGTCCAGACCACACCCAAACGTCTTAGCCACGCCCTAATGTTTTGGCCACGCCCCTAAAAGTCCTGGCCACGCCTCCACGTGTCTAGACCACGCCCATACTCCTTGGCCACGCCAAAATGCTTTGGCCACGCCCCCTAAATTTTTAACCACGCCCAACCGTATTAACCACGCCTCTACAAGTCTTAGCCACGCCCAAATGTTTTGGCCACGCCCCTAAATGTCCTGGCCACGCCTCCACGTGTCTAGACCACGCCCATACGTCTTGGCTA
This sequence comes from Othius punctulatus, assembly GCA_951805005.1. Taxonomy (NCBI): domain Eukaryota; kingdom Metazoa; phylum Arthropoda; class Insecta; order Coleoptera; family Staphylinidae; genus Othius; species Othius punctulatus. The sequence goes on from OX638146.1 coordinate 49,877,375, forward strand.
CGCCCAAATGCTTTGGCCACGCCCAAATGCTTTGGCCACGCCCCCTACATTCTTAACCACGCCCAACCGTATTAACCACGCCTCTACAGGTCGTAGCCACGCCCCTAGAGGTCCTGGCCACGCCTCCACGTGTCTAGACCACGCCCATACGTCTTGGCCACGCCCAAATGCTTTGGCCACGCCCCCAAAAGTCCAGACCACGCCCAAACGTCTTGGCCACGCCCAAATGCTTTGGCCACGCCCCCAAAATTCTTAACCACGCCCAACCGTATTAACCACGCCCAACCGTATTAACCACGCCACTACAAGTCTTAGCCACGCCTAAATGTTCTGGCCACGCCCCTAAAAGTCCTGGCCACGCCTCCACGTGTCTAGACCACGCCCATACGTCTTAGCCACGCCCAAATGCTTTGGCCACGCCCCCTAAATTCGCCTCGTGCGCCTCGTGACGCCTCGCGATGCCTTGCGACGCCCCGTGACGCCCCGTGACGCCCCGTGACGCCCCGTGACGCCCCTTGACGCCCCGTGACGCCTCGTGACGCCTCGTGACGCCTTGTGACGCCTTGGGACGCATGGTGACGCCTTGGGACGCATGGTGACGCCTCGTGACGCCCCGTGACGCATCGTGACGCCCTGTGACGCCCCGTGACGCCCCGTGACGCCCCGTGACGCCGCGTGACGCCCCGTGACGCCTCGTGACGCCTTGGGACGCCTCGTGACGCCTCGTGACGCCCCGTGACGCCTCGTGACGCCCTGTGACGCCCCGTGACGCTCCGTGACGCCCCGTGACGCCCCTTGACGCCCCGTGACGCCTCGTGACGCCTCGTGACGCCTTGTGACGCCTTGGGACGCATGGTGACGCCTCGTGACGCCCCGTGACGCCTCGTGACGCCCTGTGACGCCCCTGTGACCTACCGTATCCGTACCGTATCCGTACCGTATCCGTACCGTATCCGTACCGTATCCGTACCGTATCCGTACCGTATCCGTACCGTATCCGTACCGTATCCGTACCGTATCCGTACCGTATCCGTACCGTATCCGTACCGTATCCGTACCGTATCCGTACCGTATTCGTACCGTACCGTATCCGTATCCGTATCCGTACTGTATCCGTATTCGTACCGTACCGTACCGTATCCGTTCCGTATCTGGAACGGGAACTGGTACTTCGTTTTTTGCCGTTTTCTCGCTTATTTGATAACTTACGTGAAAAATATTTACAGATTCGGTTTCCTAGGAAAACAATGTATAGATTCCATGACGCTTTTTTTTTTTTTTTTTTGAATAATTTTCCAAAAAGTTTTATTTTTTTCTGGAAAAACCAGCCACTTTGGTACCTACACATGTTGCGAATTCGGATCCCTTAGAGAAAACTCTAACGAACTGTGGTCCTCAGCTCGAAAAAAAAAAAATCTCGAAAATCGTTAAAAATCCAAAGGGGTTAACCCCTAAAACTTTTTGGACATTTAATGCGACCTTCGAATTTTGAATTTTTTACTGCGGCGATAGGTTCGTGACCGGAAGAGAAATTGCGGAACCCAAAAGGTTCCTCTGAAAAAAATTTAGTTTTCGAGATATAACGAAAAGAAGTTGAAAACTGGTATTTCGTTTTTTACCTTTTTCTCGCTTATTTTACATCTCACCTTAAAAATAATTACAGATTCGGATTCCCAGGAAAAAACTGTACCGATTTCATATGGCAAATAATTTTTAGGATGCTCAATTAATTTTTTTTAAATTTTACCAACTTTTTTTATTATGCATATTAAAAATTATTAGCCACACGGAATCGATAGATTTTCTTCCTAGGAATCCGAATCTGTGATAATTTTTCACATTAGTTATCAAATAAGCGAGAAAACGGCGAAAGACGAATTACCCGTTCCCGTCCCGTTCCCGTTCCCGTTCCCGTTCCCGTTCCCGTTCCCGTTCCCGTTACCGTTCCCAACCCTGTTCCCGTGTACGTTCCCATTCCGTACCACGCCCTACCGTATTAACCACGCCCCTACAAGTCTTAGCCACGCCCAAATGTTTCGGCCACGCCCCTAAAAGTCCTGGCCACTCCTCCACGTGTCTAGACCACGCTCATACGTCTTGGCCACGCCAAAATGCTTTGGACACGCCCCCAAAAGTCCAGACCACGCCCAAACGTCTTGGCCACGCCCAAATGCGTTGGCCACGCCCCCAAAAGTCCAGACCACACCCAAACGTCTTGGCCACGCCCAAATGCTATGGCCACGCCCCCAAAATTCTTAACCACGCCCAACCGTATTAACCACGCCTCTACAAGTCTTAGCCACGCCCCTAGAAGTCCTGGCCACGCCTCCACCTGTCTAGACCACGCCCATACGTCTTAACCACGCCTCTACAAGTCTTAGCCACGCCCCTAGAAGACCTGGCCACGGCTCCACGTGTCTAGACCACGCCCATACGTCTTGGCCACGCCCTAATGCTTTGGACACGCCCCCAAAAGGCGAGACCACGCCCAAACGTCTTGGCCACGCCCAAATGCGTTGGCCACGCCCCCAAAAGTCCAGACCACACCCAAACGTCTTAGCCACGCCCTAATGTTTTGGCCACGCCCCTAAAAGTCCTGGCCACGCCTCCACGTGTCTAGACCACGCCCATACTCCTTGGCCACGCCAAAATGCTTTGGCCACGCCCCCTAAATTTCCACGTGTCTAGACACGCCCATACGTCTTGGTCACGCCCAAATGCTTTGGCCACGCCCCCAAAAGTCCAGACCACGCCCAAACGTCTTGGCCACGCCCAAATGCTTTGGCCACGCCCCCAAAATTCTTAACCACGCTCAACCGTATTAACCACGCCTCTACAAGTCTTAGCCACGCCTAAATGTTCTGGCCACGCCCCTAAAAGTCCTGGCCACGCCTCCACGTGTCTAGACCACGCCCATACGTCTTAGCCACGCCCAAATGCTTTGGCCACGCCCCCTAAATTCGCCTCGTGCGCCTCGTGACGCCTCGCGATGCCTTGCGACGCCCCGTGACGCCCCGTGACGCCCCGTGACGCCCCGTGACGCCCCGTGACGCCCCTTGACGCCCCGTGACGCCTCGTGACGCCTCGTGACGCCTTGTGACGCCTTGGGACGCATGGTGACGCCTCGTGACGCCCCGTGACGCCTCGTGACGCCCTGTGACGCCCCGTGACGCCCCGTGACGCCGCGTGACGCCCCGTGATGCCTCGTGACGCCTTGTGACGCCCCTGTGACCTACCGTATCCGTACCGTATCCGTACCGTATCCGTACCGTATCCGTACCGTATCCGTACCGTATCCGTACCGTGTCCGTACCGTATCCGTACCGTATCCGTACCGTATCCGTACCGTATCCGTACCGTATCCGTACCGTATACGTACCGTATCTGTACCGTATCCGTACCGTATCCGTACCGTACCGTATCCGTATCCGTATCCGTATCCGTACTGTATCCGTATTCGTACCGTACCGTACCGTAACTGTTCCGTATCTGGAACGGGAACTGGTACTTCGTTTTTTGCCGTTTTCTCGCTTATTTGATAACTTACGTGAAAAATATTTACAGATTCGGTTTCCTAGGAAAACAATGTATAGATTCCATGACGCTTTTTTTTTTTTTTTTTAATAATTTTCCAAAAAGTTTTATTTTTTTCTGGAAAAACCAGCCACTTTGGTACCTACACATGTTGCGAATTCGGATCCCTTAGAGAAAACTCTAACGAACTGTGGTCTCAGCTCGAAAAAAAAAAAATCTCGAAAATCGACAAAAATCCAAAGGGGTTAACCCCTAAAACTTTTTGGACATTTAATGCGACCTTCGAATTTTGAATTTTTTACTGCGGCGATAGGTTCGTGACCGGAAGAGAAATTGCGGAACCCTAAAGGTTCCTCTGAAAAAAAATTAGTTTTCGAGATATAACGAAAAGAAGTTGAAAAGTGGTACTTCGTTTTTCACCTTTTTCTCGCTTATTTGACAACTCACCTTAAAAATAATTACAGATTCGGATTCCCAGGAAAAAACTGTACCGATTTCATATGGCAAATAATTTTTAGGATCCTCAATTAAATTTTTTTAAATTTTACCAACTTTTTTATTATGCATATTAAAAATTATTAGCCCCACGGAATCGATAGATTTTCTTCCTAGGAATCCGAATCTGTGATAATTTTTCACATAAGTTATCAAATAAGCGAGAAAACGGCGAAAGACGAATTACCCGTTCCCGTCCCGTTCCCGTTCCCGTTCCCGTTCCCGTTCCCGTTCCCGTGCCCGTTCCCGTTACCGTTCCCAACCCTGTTCCCGTGTACGTTCCCATTCCGTACCACGCCCTACCGTATTAACCACGCCTCTACAAGTCTTAGCCACGCCCAAATGTTTCGGCCACGCCCCTAAAAGTCCTGGCCACGCCTCCACGTGTCTAGACCACGCTCATACGTCTTGGCCACGCCAAAATGCTTTGGACACGCCCCCAAAAGTCCAGACCACGCCCAAACGTCTTGGCCACGCCCAAATGCTTTGGCCACGCCCCCTAAATTCTTAACCACGCCCAACCGTATTACCCACGCCTCTACAAGTCTTAGCCACGCCCCTAGAAGTCCTGGCCACGCCTCCACCTGTCTAGACCACGCCCATACGTCTTGGCCACGCCCAAATGCTTTGGACACGCCCCCAAAAGTCCAGACCACGCCCAAACGTCTTGGCCACGCCCAAATGCTTTGGCCCCGCCCCCAACATTCTTAACCACGCTCAACCGTATTAACCACGCCTCTACAAGTATTAGTCACGCCCTAATGTTTAGGCCACGCCCCTAAAAGTCCTGGCCACGCCTCCACGTGTCTAGACCACGCCCATACGTCTTGGCCACGCCCAAATGCTTTGGCCACGCCCCCATAATTCTTAACCACGCCCAACCGTATTAACCACGCCTCTTCAAGTCTTAGCCACGCCCCTAAAAGTCCTGGCCACGCCTCCACGTGTCTAGACCACGCCCATATGTCTTGGCCACGCCCTAATGCTTTGGCCACGCCCCCTAAATTCTTAACCACGCCCAACCGTATTAACCACGCCTCTACAAGTCTTAGCCACGCCCAAATGCGTAGGCCACGCCCCCAAAAGTCCAGACCACACCCAAACGTCTTGGCCACGCCCAAATGCTATGGCCACGCCCCCAAAATTCTTAACCACGCCCAACCGTATTAACCACGCCTCTACAAGTCTTAGCCACGCCCCTAGAAGTCCTGGCCACGCCTCCACCTGTCTAGACCACGCCCATACGTCTTAACCACGCCTCTACAAGTCTTAGCCACGCCCAAATGTTTTGGCCACGCCCCTAAATGTCCTGGCCACGCCTCCACGTGTCTAGACCACGCCCAAATGCTTTGGCCACGCCCCCTACATTCTTAACCACGCCCAACCGTATTAACCACGCCCCTACAAGTCTTAGCCACGCCCAAATGTTTCGGCCACGCCCCTAAAAGTCCTGGCCACTCCTCCACGTGTCTAGACCACGCTCATACGTCTTGGCCACGCCAAAATGCTTTGGACACGCCCCCAAAAGTCCAGACCACGCCCAAACATCTTGGCCACGCCCAAATGCGTTGGCCACGCCCCCAAAAGTCCAGACCACACCCAAACGTCTTGGCCACGCCCAAATGCTATGGCCACGCCCCCAAAATTCTTAACCACGCCCAACCGTATTAACCACGCCTGTACAAGTCTTAGCCACGCCCCTAGAAGTCCTGGCCACGCCTCCACCTATCTAGACCACGCCCATACGTCTTAACCACGCCTCTACAAGTCTTAGCCACGCCCCTAGAAGACCTGGCCACGGCTCCACGTGTCTAGACCACGCCCATACGTCTTGGCCACGCCCTAATGCTTTGGACACGCCCCCAAAAGGCCAGACCACGCCCAAACGTCTTGGCCACGCCCAAATGCGTTGGCCACGCCCCCAAAAGTCCAGACCACACCCAAACGTCTTAGCCACGCCCTAATGTTTTGGCCACGCCCCTAAAAGTCCTGGCCACGCCTCCACGTGTCTAGACCACGCCCATACTCCTTGGCCACGCCAAAATGCTTTGGCCACGCCCCCTAAATTCTTAACCACGCCCAACCGTATTAACCACGCCTCTACAAGTCTTAGCCACGCCCAAATGTTTTGGCCACGCCCCTAAATGTCCTGGCCACGCCTCCACGTGTCTAGACCACGCCCATACGTCTTGGCCACGCCCAAATGCTTTGGCCACGCCCAAATGCTTTGGCCACGCCCCCTACATTCTTAACCACGCCCAACCGTATTAACCACGCCTCTACAAGTCGTAGCCACGCCCCTAGAGGTCCTGGCCACGCCTCCACGTGTCTAGACCACGCCCATACGTCTTGGCCACGCCCAAATGCTTTGGCCACGCCCCCAAAAGTCCAGACCACGCCCAAACGTCTTGGCCACGCCCAAATGCTTTGGCCACGCCCCCAAAATTCTTAACCACGCCCAACCGTATTAACCACGCCACTACAAGTCTTAGCCACGCCTAAATGTTCTGGCCACGCCCCTAAAAGTCCTGGCCACGCCTCCACGTGTCTAGACCACGCCCATACGTCTTAGCCACGCCCAAATGCTTTGGCCACGCCCCCTAAATTCGCCTCGTGCGCCTCGTGACGCCTCGCGATGCCTTGCGACGCCCCGTGACGCCCCGTGACGCCCCTTGACGCCCCGTGACGCCCCTTGACGCCCCGTGACGCCTCGTGACGCCTCGTGACGCCTTGTGACGCCTTGGGACGCATGGTGACGCCTCGTGACGCCCCGTGACGCATCGTGACGCCCTGTGACGCCCCGTGACGCCCCGTGACGCCCCGTGACGCCGCGTGACGCCCCGTGACGCTTCGTGACGCCTTGGGACGCCTCGTGACGCCTCGTGACGCCCCGTGACGCCTCGTGACGCCCTGTGACGCCCCGTGACGCCCCGTGACGCCCCGTGACGCCCCTTGACGCCCCGTGACGCCTCGTGACGCCTCGTGACGCCTTGTGACGCCTTGGGACGCATGGGACGCATTTTTTTCTGGAAAAACCAGCCACTTTGGTACCTACACATGTTGCGAATTCGGATCCCTTAGAGAAAACTCTAACGAACTGTGGTCTCAGCTCGAAAAAAAAAAATCTCGAAAATCGACAAAAATCCAAAGGGGTTAACCCCTAAAACTTTTTGGACATTTAATGCGACCTTCGAATTTTGAATTTTTTACTGCGGCGATAGGTTCGTGACCGGAAGAGAAATTGCGGAACCCAAAAGGTTCCTCTGAAAAAAAATTAGTTTTCGAGATATAACGAAAAGAAGTTGAAAAGTGGTACTTCGTTTTTCACCTTTTTCTCGCTTATTTGACAACTCACCTTAAAAATAATTACAGATTCGGATTCCCAGGAAAAAACTGTACCGATTTCATATGGCAAATATTTTTTAGGATGCTCAATTAAAATTTTTAAAATTTTACCAACTTTTTTTATTATGCATATTAAAAATTATTAGCCCCACGGAATCGATAGATTTTCTTCCTAGGAATCCGAATCTGTGATAATTTTTCACATAAGTTATCAAATAAGCGAGAAAACGGCGAAAGACGAATTACCCGTTCCCGTCCCGTTCCCGTTCCCGTTCCCGTTCCCGTTCCCGTTCCCGTTCCCGTTCCCGTTCCCGTTCCCGTTACCGTTCCCAACCCTGTTCCCGTGTACGTTCCCATTCCGTACCACGCCCTACCGTATCAACCACGCCTCTACAAGTCTTAGCCATGCCCAAATATTTCGGCCACGCCCCTAAATGTCCTGGCCACGCCTCCACGTGTCTAGACCACGCCCATACGTCTTGGCCACGCCCAAATGCTTTGGCCACGCCCAAATGCTTTGGCCACGCCCCCTACATTCTTAACCACGCCCAACCGTATTAACCACGCCTCTACAAGTCGTAGCCACGCCCCTAGAGGTCCTGGCCACGCCTCCACGTGTCTAGACCACGCCCATACGTCTTGGCCACGCCCAAATGCTTTGGCCACGCCCCCAAAAGTCCAGACCACGCCCAAACGTCTTGGCCACGCCCAAATGCTTTGGCCACGCCCCCAAAATTCTTAACCACGCCCAACCGTATTAACCACGCCACTACAAGTCTTAGCCACGCCTAAATGTTCTGGCCACGCCCCTAAAAGTCCTGGCCACGCCTCCACGTGTCTAGACCACGCCCATACGTCTTAGCCACGCCCAAATGCTTTGGCCACGCCCCCTAAAGTCCAGACCACGCCCAAACGTCTTGGCCACGCCCAAATGCTTTGGCCACGCCCCCTAAGTTCTTAACCACGCCCAACCGTATTACCCACGCCTCTACAAGTCTTAGCCACGCCCCTAGAAGTCCTGGCCACGCCTCCACCTGTCTAGACCACGCCCATACGTCTTGGCCACGCCCAAATGCTTTGGACACGCCCCCAAAAGTCCAGACCACGCCCAAACGTCTTGGCCACGCCCAAATGCTTTGGCCCCGCCCCCAAAATTCTTAACCACGCCCAACCGTATTAACCACGCCTCTACAAGTCTTAGCCACGCCCAAATGTTTTGGCCACGCCCCTAAAAGTCCTGGCCACGCCTCCACATGTCTAGACCACGCCCATACGTCTTGGCCACGCCCAAATGCTTTGGCCACGCCCCCATAATTCTTAACCACGCCCAACCGTATTAACCACGCCGCTTCAAGTCTTAGCCACGCCCCTAAAAGTCCTGGCCACGCCTCCACGTGTCTAGACCACGCCCATATGTCTTGGCCACGCCCTAATGCTTTGGCCACGCCCCCTAAATTCTTAACCACGCCCAACCGTATTAACCACGCCTCTACAAGTCTTAGCCACGCCCAAATGCGTAGGCCACGCCTCTACAAGTCTTAGCCACGCCCAAATGCGTAGGCCACGCCCCCAAAAGTCCAGACCACACCCAAACGTCTTGGCCACGCCCAAATGCTATGGCCACGCCCCCAAAATTCTTAACCACGCCCAACCGTATTAACCACGCCTCTACAAGTCTTAGCCACGCCCCTAGAAGTCCTGGCCACGCCTCCACCTATCTAGACCACGCCCATACGTCTTAACCACGCCTCTACAAGTCTTAGCCACGCCCCTAGAAGACCTGGCCACGGCTCCACGTGTCTAGACCACGCCCATACGTCTTGGCCACGCCCTAATGCTTTGGACACGCCCCCAAAAGGCCAGACCACGCCCAAACGTCTTGGCCACGCCCAAATGCGTTGGCCACGCCCCCAAAAGTCCAGACCACACCCAAACGTCTTAGCCACGCCCTAATGTTTTGGCCACGCCCCTAAAAGTCCTGGCCACGCCTCCACGTGTCTAGACCACGCCCATACTCCTTGGCCACGCCAAAATGCTTTGGCCACGCCCCCTAAATTCTTAACCACGCCCAACCGTATTAACCACGCCTCTACAAGTCTTAGCCACGCCCAAATGTTTTGGCCACGCCCCTAAATGTCCTGGCCACGCCTCCACGTGTCTAGACCACGCCCATACGTCTTGGCCACGCCCAAATGCTTTGGCCACGCCCAAATGCTTTGGCCACGCCCCCTACATTCTTAACCACGCCCAACCGTATTAACCACGCCTCTACAAGTCGTAGCCACGCCCCTAGAGGTCCTGGCCACGCCTCCACGTGTCTAGACCACGCCCATACGTCTTGGCCACGCCCAAATGCTTTGGCCACGCCCCCAAAAGTCCAGACCACGCCCAAACGTCTTGGCCACGCCCAAATGCTTTGGCCACGCCCCCAAAATTCTTAACCACGCCCAACCGTATTAACCACGCCACTACAAGTCTTAGCCACGCCTAAATGTTCTGGCCACGCCCCTAAAAGTCCTGGCCACGCCTCCACGTGTCTAGACCACGCCCATACGTCTTAGCCACGCCCAAATGCTTTGGCCACGCCCCCTAAATTCGCCTCGTGCGCCTCGTGACGCCTCGCGATGCCTTGCGACGCCCCGTGACGCCCCGTGACGCCCCTTGACGCCCCGTGACGCCCCTTGACGCCCCGTGACGCCTCGTGACGCCTCGTGACGCCTTGTGACGCCTTGGGACGCATGGTGACGCCTCGTGACGCCCCGTGACGCATCGTGACGCCCTGTGACGCCCCGTGACGCCCCGTGACGCCCCGTGACGCCGCGTGACGCCCCGTGACGCTTCGTGACGCCTTGGGACGCCTCGTGACGCCTCGTGACGCCCCGTGACGCCTCGTGACGCCCTGTGACGCCCCGTGACGCCCCGTGACGCCCCGTGACGCCCCTTGACGCCCCGTGACGCCTCGTGACGCCTCGTGACGCCTTGTGACGCCTTGGGACGCATGGTGACGCCTCGTGACGCCCCGTGACGCCTCGTGACGCCCTGTGACGCCCCTGTGACCTACCGTATCCGTACCGTATCCGTACCGTATCCGTACCGTATCCGTACCGTATCCGTACCGTATCCGTACCGTATCCGTACCGTATCCGTACCGTATCCGTACCGTATCCGTACCGTATCCGTACCGTATCCGTACCGTATCCGTACCGTATCCGTACCGTATCCGTACCGTGCCGTATCCGTATCCGTATCCGTACTGTATCCGTATTCGTACCGTACCGTACCGTATCCGTTCCGTATCTGGAACGGGAACTGGTACTTCGTTTTTTGCCGTTTTCTCGCTTATTTGATAACTTACGTGAAAAATATTTACAGATTCGGTTTCCTAGGAAAACAATGTATAGATTCCATGACGATTTTTTTTTTTTTTTTTTAATAATCTTCCAAAAAGTTTTATTTTTTTCTGGAAAAACCAGCCACTTTGGTACCTACACATGTTGCGAATTCGGATCCCGGAGAGAAAACTCTAACGAACTGTGGTCTCAGCTCGAAAAAAAAAAAATCTCGAAAATCGACAAAAATCCAAAGGGGTTACCCCTAAAACTTTTTGGACATTTAATGCGACCTTCGAATTTTGAATTTTTTACTGCGGCGATAGGTTCGTGACCGGAAGAGAAATTGCGGAACCCAAAAGGTTCCTCTGAAAAAAATTTAGTTTTCGAGATATAACGAAAAGAAGTTGAAAACTGGTATTTCGTTTTTTACCTTTTTCTCGCTTATTTTACATCTCACCTTAAAAATAATTACAGATTCGGATTCCCAGGAAAAAACTGTACCGATTTCATATGGCAAATAATTTTTAGGATGCTCAATTAATTTTTTTTAAATTTTACCAACTTTTTTTATTATGCATATTAAAAATTATTAGCCACACGGAATCGATAGATTTTCTTCCTAGGAATCCGAATCTGTGATAATTTTTCACATTAGTTATCAAATAAGCGAGAAAACGGCGAAAGACGAATTACCCGTTCCCGTCCCGTTCCCGTTCCCGTTCCCGTTCCCGTTCCCGTTCCCGTTCCCGTTCCCGTTCCCGTTACCGTTCCCAACCCTGTTCCCGTGTACGTTCCCATTCCGTACCACGCCCTACCGTATTAACCACGCCCCTACAAGTCTTAGCCACGCCCAAATGTTTCGGCCACGCCCCTAAAAGTCCTGGCCACTCCTCCACGTGTCTAGACCACGCTCATACGTCTTGGCCACGCCAAAATGCTTTGGACACGCCCCCAAAAGTCCAGACCACGCCCAAACGTCTTGGCCACGCCCAAATGCGTTGGCCACGCCCCCAAAAGTCCAGACCACACCCAAACGTCTTGGCCACGCCCAAATGCTATGGCCACGCCCCCAAAATTCTTAACCACGCCCAACCGTATTAACCACGCCTCTACAAGTCTTAGCCACGCCCCTAGAAGTCCTGGCCACGCCTCCACCTGTCTAGACCACGCCCATACGTCTTAACCACGCCTCTACAAGTCTTAGCCACGCCCCTAGAAGACCTGGCCACGGCTCCACGTGTCTAGACCACGCCCATACGTCTTGGCCACGCCCTAATGCTTTGGCCACGCCCCCAAAAGTCCAGACCACGCCCAAACGTCTTGGCCACGCCCAAATGCTTTGGCCACGCCCCCAAAATTCTTAACCACGCTCAACCGTATTAACCACGCCTCTACAAGTCTTAGCCACGCCTAAATGTTCTGGCCACGCCCCTAAAAGTCCTGGCCACGCCTCCACGTGTCTAGACCACGCCCATACGTCTTAGCCACGCCCAAATGCTTTGGCCACGCCCCCTAAATTCGCCTCGTGCGCCTCGTGACGCCTCGCGATGCCTTGCGACGCCCCGTGACGCCCCGTGACGCCCCGTGACGCCCCGTGACGCCCCGTGACGCCCCTTGACGCCCCGTGACGCCTCGTGACGCCTCGTGACGCCTTGTGACGCCTTGGGACGCATGGTGACGCCTCGTGACGCCCCGTGACGCCTCGTGACGCCCTGTGACGCCCCGTGACGCCCCGTGACGCCGCGTGACGCCCCGTGACGCCTCGTGACGCCTTGTGACGCCCCTGTGACCTACCGTATCCGTACCGTATCCGTACCGTATCCGTACCGTATCCGTACCGTATCCGTACCGTATCCGTACCGTGTCCGTACCGTATCCGTACCGTATCCGTACCGTATCCGTACCGTATCCGTACCGTATCCGTACCGTATACGTACCGTATCTGTACCGTATCCGTACCGTATCCGTACCGTACCGTATCCGTATCCGTATCCGTATCCGTACTGTATCCGTATTCGTACCGTACCGTACCGTAACTGTTCCGTATCTGGAACGGGAACTGGTACTTCGTTTTTTGCCGTTTTCTCGCTTATTTGATAACTTACGTGAAAAATATTTACAGATTCGGTTTCCTAGGAAAACAATGTATAGATTCCATGACGCTTTTTTTTTTTTTTTTTAATAATTTTCCAAAAAGTTTTATTTTTTTCTGGAAAAACCAGCCACTTTGGTACCTACACATGTTGCGAATTCGGATCCCTTAGAGAAAACTCTAACGAACTGTGGTCTCAGCTCGAAAAAAAAAAAATCTCGAAAATCGACAAAAATCCAAAGGGGTTAACCCCTAAAACTTTTTGGACATTTAATGCGACCTTCGAATTTTGAATTTTTTACTGCGGCGATAGGTTCGTGACCGGAAGAGAAATTGCGGAACCCTAAAGGTTCCTCTGAAAAAAAATTAGTTTTCGAGATATAACGAAAAGAAGTTGAAAAGTGGTACTTCGTTTTTCACCTTTTTCTCGCTTATTTGACAACTCACCTTAAAAATAATTACAGATTCGGATTCCCAGGAAAAAACTGTACCGATTTCATATGGCAAATAATTTTTAGGATCCTCAATTAATTTTTTTTAAATTTTACCAACTTTTTTATTATGCATATTAAAAATTATTAGCCCCACGGAATCGATAGATTTTCTTCCTAGGAATCCGAATCTGTGATAATTTTTCACATAAGTTATCAAATAAGCGAGAAAACGGCGAAAGACGAATTACCCGTTCCCGTCCCGTTCCCGTTCCCGTTCCCGTTCCCGTTCCCGTTCCCGTGCCCGTTCCCGTTACCGTTCCCAACCCTGTTCCCGTGTACGTTCCCATTCCGTACCACGCCCTACCGTATTAACCACGCCTCTACAAGTCTTAGCCACGCCCAAATGTTTCGGCCACGCCCCTAAAAGTCCTGGCCACGCCTCCACGTGTCTAGACCACGCTCATACGTCTTGGCCACGCCAAAATGCTTTGGACACGCCCCCAAAAGTCCAGACCACGCCCAAACGTCTTGGCCACGCCCAAATGCTTTGGCCACGCCCCCTAAATTCTTAACCACGCCCAACCGTATTACCCACGCCTCTACAAGTCTTAGCCACGCCCCTAGAAGTCCTGGCCACGCCTCCACCTGTCTAGACCACGCCCATACGTCTTGGCCACGCCCAAATGCTTTGGACACGCCCCCAAAAGTCCAGACCACGCCCAAACGTCTTGGCCACGCCCAAATGCTTTGGCCCCGCCCCCAACATTCTTAACCACGCTCAACCGTATTAACCACGCCTCTACAAGTATTAGTCACGCCCTAATGTTTAGGCCACGCCCCTAAAAGTCCTGGCCACGCCTCCACGTGTCTAGACCACGCCCATACGTCTTGGCCACGCCCAAATGCTTTGGCCACGCCCCCATAATTCTTAACCACGCCCAACCGTATTAACCACGCCTCTTCAAGTCTTAGCCACGCCCCTAAAAGTCCTGGCCACGCCTCCACGTGTCTAGACCACGCCCATATGTCTTGGCCACGCCCTAATGCTTTGGCCACGCCCCCTAAATTCTTAACCACGCCCAACCGTATTAACCACGCCTCTACAAGTCTTAGCCACGCCCAAATGCGTAGGCCACGCCCCCAAAAGTCCAGACCACACCCAAACGTCTTGGCCACGCCCAAATGCTATGGCCACGCCCCCAAAATTCTTAACCACGCCCAACCGTATTAACCACGCCTCTACAAGTCTTAGCCACGCCCCTAAAAGTCCTGGCCACGCCTCCACCTGTCTAGACCACGCCCATACGTCTTAACCACGCCTCTACAAGTCTTAGCCACGCCCAAATGTTTTGGCCACGCCCCTAAATGTCCTGGCCACGCCTCCACGTGTCTAGACCACGCCCAAATGCTTTGGCCACGCCCCCTACATTCTTAACCACGCCCAACCGTATTAACCACGCCCCTACAAGTCTTAGCCACGCCCAAATGTTTCGGCCACGCCCCTAAAAGTCCTGGCCACTCCTCCACGTGTCTAGACCACGCTCATACGTCTTGGCCACGCCCTAATGCTTTGGACACGCCCCCAAAAGGCCAGACCACGCCCAAACGTCTTGGCCACGCCCAAATGCGTTGGCCACGCCCCCAAAAGTCCAGACCACACCCAAACGTCTTAGCCACGCCCTAATGTTTTGGCCACGCCCCTAAAAGTCCTGGCCACGCCTCCACGTGTCTAGACCACGCCCATACTCCTTGGCCACGCCAAAATGCTTTGGCCACGCCCCCTAAATTCTTAACCACGCCCAACCGTATTACCCACGCCTCTACAAGTCTTAGCCACGCCCAAATGTTTTGGCCACGCCCCTAAATGTCCTGGCCACGCCTCCACGTGTCTAGACCACGCCCATACGTCTTGGCCACGCCCAAATGCTTTGGCCACGCCCAAATGCTTTGGCCACGCCCCCTACATTCTTAACCACGCCCAACCGTATTAACCACGCCTCTACAAGTCGTAGCCACGCCCCTAGAGGTCCTGGCCACGCCTCCACGTGTCTAGACCACGCCCATACGTCTTGGCCACGCCCAAATGCTTTGGCCACGCCCCCAAAAGTCCAGACCACGCCCAAACGTCTTGGCCACGCCCAAATGCTTTGGCCACGCCCCCAAAATTCTTAACCACGCCCAACCGTATTAACCACGCCACTACAAGTCTTAGCCACGCCTAAATGTTCTGGCCACGCCCCTAAAAGTCCTGGCCACGCCTCCACGTGTCTAGACCACGCCCATACGTCTTGGCCACGCCCAAATGCTTTGGCCACGCCCCCAAAAGTCCAGACCACGCCCAAACGTCTTGGCCACGCCCAAATGCTTTGGCCACGCCCCCAAAATTCTTAACCACGCCCAACCGTATTAACCACGCCACTACAAGTCTTAGCCACGCCTAAATGTTCTGGCCACGCCCCTAAAAGTCCTGGCCACGCCTCCACGTGTCTAGACCACGCCCATACGTCTTAGCCACGCCCAAATGCTTTGGCCACGCCCCCTAAATTCGCCTCGTGCGCCCCGTGACGCCCCGTGACGCCCCGTGACGCCCCGTGACGCCCCTTGACGCCCCGTGACGCCTCGTGACGCCTCGTGACGCCTTGTGACGCCTTGGGACGCATGGTGACGCCTCGTGACGCCCCGTGACGCCTCGTGACGCCCTGTGACGCCCCGTGACGCCCCGTGACGCCCCGTGACGCCCCGTGACGCCGCGTGACGCCCCGTGATGCCTTGTGACGCCTTGGGACGCCTCGTGACACCCCGTGACGCCCCGTGACGCCCCTTGACGCCCCGTGACGCCTCGTGACGCCTCGTGACGCCTTGTGACGCCTTGGGACGCATGGTGACGCCTCGTGACGCCCCGTGACGCCTCGTGACGCCCTGTGACGCCCCTGTGACCTACCGTATCCGTACCGTATCCGTACCCTATCCGTACCGTATCCGTACCGTATCCGTACCGTATCCGTACCGTATCCGTACCGTATCCGTACCGTATCCGTACCGTACCGTATCCGTATCCGTATCCGTACTGTATCCGTATTCGTACCGTACCGTACCGTATCCGTTCCGTATCTGGAACGGGAACTGGTACTTCGTTTTTTGCCGTTTTCTCGCTTATTTGATAACTTACGTGAAAAATATTTACAGATTCGGTTTCCTAGGAAAACAATGTATAGATTCCATGACGCTTTTTTTTTTTTTTTTTAATAATTTTCCAAAAAGTTTTATTTTTTTCTGGAAAAACCAGCCACTTTGGTACCTACACATGTTGCGAATTCGGATCCCTTAGAGAAAACCCCACGGAATCGATAGATTTTCTTCCTAGGAATCCGAATCTGTGATAATTTTTCACATAAGTTATCAAATAAGCGAGAAAACGGCGAAAGACGAATTACCCGTTCCCGTTCCCGTTCCCGTTCCCGTTCCCGTTCCCGTTACCGTTCCCGTTACCGTTCCCAACCCTGTTCCCGTGTACGTTCCCATTCCGTACCACGCCCTACCGTATTAACCACGCCTCTACAAGTCTTAGCCACGCCCAAATGTTTCGGCCACGCCCCTAAAAGTCCTGGCCACGCCTCCACGTGTCTAGACCACGCTCATACGTCTTGGCCACGCCAAAATGCTTTGGACACGCCCCCAAAAGTCCAGACCACGCCCAAACGTCTTGGCCACGCCCAAATGCTTTGGCCACGCCCCCTAAATTCTTAACCACGCCCAACCGTATTACCCACGCCTCTACAAGTCTTAGCCACGCCCCTAGAAGTCCTGGCCACGCCTCCACCTGTCTAGACCACGCCCAGACGTCTTGGCCACGCCCAAATGCTTTGGCCACGCCCCCAAAATTCTTAACCACGCCCAACCGTATTAACCACGCCTCTACAAGTCTTAGCCACGCCTAAATGTTCTGGCCACGCCCCTAAAAGTCCTGGCCACGCCTCCACGTGTCTAGACCACGCCCATACGTCTTAGCCACGCCCAAATGCTTTGGCCACGCCCCCTAAATTCGCCTCGTGCGCCTCGTGACGCCTCGCGATGCCTTGCGACGCCCCGTGACGCCCCGTGACGCCCCGTGACGCCCCGTGACGCCCCGTGACGCCCCTTGACGCCCCGTGACGCCTCGTGACGCCTCGTGACGCCTTGTGACGCCTTGGGACGCATGGTGACGCCTCGTGACGCCCCGTGACGCCTCGTGACGCCCCGTGACGCCCCTTGACGCCCCGTGACGCCTCGTGACGCCTCGTGACGCCTTGTGACGCCTTGGGACGCATGGTGACGCCTCGTGACGCCCCGTGACGCCTCGTGACGCCCTGTGACGCCCCGTGACGCCCCGTGACGCCCCGTGACGCCGCGTGATGCCCCGTGACGCCTCGTGACGCCTTGGGACGCCTCGTGACGCCTCGTGACGCCCCGTGACGCCTCGTGACGCCCTGTGACGCCCCTTGACGCCCCGTGACGCCTCGTGACGCCTTGGGACGCCTCGTGACGCCTCGTGACGCCCCGTGACGCCTCGTGACGCCCTGTGACGCCCCGTGACGCCCCGTGACGCCCCGTGACGCCCCTTGACGCCCCGTGACGCCTCGTGACGCCTCGTGACGCCTTGTGACGCCTTGGGACGCATGGTGACGCCTCGTGACGCCCCGTGACGCCTCGTGACGCCCTGTGCCGCCCCTGTGACCTACCGTATCCGTACCGTATCCGTACCGTATCCGTACCGTATCCGTACCGTATCCGTACCGTATCCGTACCGTATCCGTACCGTGTCCGTACCGTATCCGTACCGTATCCGTACCGTATCCGTACCGTATCCGTACCGTATCCGTACCGTATACGTACCGTATCTGTACCGTATCCGTACCGTATCCGTACCGTACCGTATCCGTATCCGTATCCGTATCCGTACTGTATCCGTATTCGTACCGTACCGTACCGTAACTGTTCCGTATCTGGAACGGGAACTGGTACTTCGTTTTTTGCCGTTTTCTCGCTTATTTGATAACTTACGTGAAAAATATTTACAGATTCGGTTTTCTAGGAAAACAATGTATAGATTCCATGACGCTTTTTTTTTTTTTTTTTTTATAATTTTCCAAAAAGTTTTATTTTTTTCTGGAAAAACCAGCCACTTTGGTACCTACACATGTTGCGAATTCGGATCCCTTAGAGAAAACTCTAACGAACTGTGGTCTCAGCTCGAAAAAAAAAAAATCTCGAAAATCGACAAAAATCCAAAGGGGTTACCCCTAAAACTTTTTGGACATTTAATGCGACCTTCGAATTTTGAATTTTTTACTGCGGCGATAGGTTCGTGACCGGAAGAGAAATTGCGGAACCCTAAAGGTTCCTCTGAAAAAAAATTAGTTTTCGAGATATAACGAAAAGAAGTTGAAAAGTGGTACTTCGTTTTTCACCTTTTTCTCGCTTATTTGACAACTCACCTTAAAAATAATTACAGATTCGGATTCCCAGGAAAAAACTGTACCGATTTCATATGGCAAATAATTTTTAGGATCCTCAATTAAATTTTTTTAAATTTTACCAACTTTTTTTTATTATGCATATTAAAAATTATTAGCCCCACGGAATCGATAGATTTTCTTGGCCACGCCAAAATGCTTTGGACACGCCCCCAAAAGTCCAGACCACGCCCAAACGTTAAATTCTTAACCACGCCCAACCGTATTACCCACGCCTCTACAAGTCTTAGCCACGCCCCTAGAAGTCCTGGCCACGCCTCCACCCGTCTAGACCACGCCCATACGTCTTGGCCACGCCCAAATGCTTTGGACCTGCCCCCAAAAGTCCAGACCACGCCCATACGTCTTGGCCACGCCCAAATGCTTTGGCCACGCCCCCATAATTCTTAACCACGCCCAACCGTATTAACCACGCCTCTTCAAGTCTTAGCCACGCCCCTAAAAGTCCTGGCCACGCCTCCACGTGTCTAGACCACGCCCATATGTCTTGGCCACGCCCTAATGCTTTGGCCACGCCCCCTAAATTCTTAACCACGCCCAACCGTATTAACCACGCCTCTACAAGTCTTAGCCACGCCCAAATGCGTAGGCCACGCCCCCAAAAGTCCAGACCACACCCAAACGTCTTGGCCACGCCCCCAAAATTCTTAACCACGCCCAACCGTATTAACCACGCCTCTACAAGTCTTAGCCACGCCCCTAGAAGTCCTGGCCACGCCTCCACCTGTCTAGACCACGCCCATACGTCTTAATCACGCCTCTACAAGTCTTAGCCACGCCCAAATGTTTTGGCCACGCCCCTAAATGTCCTGGCCACGCCTCCACGTGTCTAGACCACGCCCATACGTCTTGGCCACGCCCAAATGCTTTGGCCACGCCCAAATGCTTTGGCCACGCCCAAATGCTTTGGCCACGCCCCCTAAATTCTTAACCACGCCCAACCGTATTAACCACGCCTCTACAAGTCTTAGCCACGCCCAAATGTTTTGGCCACGCCCCTAAATGTCCTGGCCACGCCTCCACGTGTCTAGACCACGCCCATACGTCTTGGCCACGCCCAAATGCTTTGGCCACGCCCCCTACATTCTTAACCACGCCCAACCGTATTAACCACGCCTCTACAAGTCGTAGCCACGCCCCTAGAGGTCCTGGCCACGCCTCCACGTGTCTAGACCACGCACATACGTCTTGGCCACGCCCAAATGCTTTGGCCACGCCCCCAAAAGTCCAGACCACGCCCAAACGTTTTGGCCACGCCCAAATGCTTTGGCCACGCCCCCAAAATTCTTAACCACGCCCAACCGTATTAACTCTAGGGGCGTGGTAGCCACGCCCCTAGAGGTCCTGGCCACGCCTCCACGTGTCTAGACACGCCCATACGTCTTGGTCACGCCCAAATGCTTTGGCCACGCCCCCAAAAGTCCAGACCACGCCCAAACGTCTTGGCCACGCCCAAATGCTTTGGCCACGCCCCCAAAATTCTTAACCACGCTCAACCGTATTAACCACGCCTCTACAAGTCTTAGCCACGCCTAAATGTTCTGGCCACGCCCCTAAAAGTCCTGGCCACGCCTCCACGTGTCTAGACCACGCCCATACGTCTTAGCCACGCCCAAATGCTTTGGCCACGCCCCCTAAATTCGCCTCGTGCGCCTCGTGACGCCTCGCGATGCCTTGCGACGCCCCGTGACGCCCCGTGACGCCCTGTGACGCCCCGTGACGCCCCGTGACGCCCCGTGACGCCGCGTGACGCCCCGTGACGCCTCGTGACGCCTTGGGACGCCTCGTGACGCCTCGTGACGCCCCGTGACGCCTCGTGACGCCCTGTGAAGCCCCGTGACGCCCCGTGACGCCCCGTGACGCCCCTTGACGCCCCGTGACGCCTCGTGACGCCTTGGGACGCCTCGTGACGCCTCGTGACGCCCCGTGACGCCTCGTGACGCCCTGTGACGCCCCGTGACGCCCCGTGACGCCCCGTGACGCCCCTTGACGCCCCGTGACGCCTCGTGACGCCTCGTGACGCCTTGTGACGCCTTGGGACGCATGGTGACGCCTCGTGACGCCCCGTGACGCCTCGTCACGCCCTGTGACGCCCCTGTGACCTACCGTATCCGTACCGTATCCGTACCGTATCCGTACCGTATCCGTACCGTATCCGTACCGTATCCGTACCGTATCCGTACCGTGTCCGTACCGTATCCGTACCGTATCCGTACCGTATCCGTACCGTATACGTACCGTATCTGTACCGTATCCGTACCGTATCCGTACCGTACCGTATCCGTATCCGTATCCGTATCCGTACTGTATCCGTATTCGTACCGTACCGTACCGTAACTGTTCCGTATCTGGAACGGGAACTGGTACTTCGTTTTTTGCCGTTTTCTCGCTTATTTGATAACTTACGTGAAAAATATTTACAGATTCGGTTTCCTAGGAAAACAATGTATAGATTCCATGACGCTTTTTTTTTTTTTTTTTAATAATTTTCCAAAAAGTTTTATTTTTTTCTGGAAAAACCAGCCACTTTGGTACCTACACATGTTGCGAATTCGGATCCCTTAGAGAAAACTCTAACGAACTGTGGTCTCAGCTCGAAAAAAAAAAATCTCGAAAATCGACAAAAATCCAAAGGGGTTAACCCCTAAAACTTTTTGGACATTTAATGCGACCTTCGAATTTTGAATTTTTTACTGCGGCGATAGGTTCGTGACCGGAAGAGAAATTGCGGAACCCTAAAGGTTCCTCTGAAAAAAAATTAGTTTTCGAGATATAACGAAAAGAAGTTGAAAAGTGGTACTTCGTTTTTCACCTTTTTCTCGCTTATTTGACAACTCACCTTAAAAATAATTACAGATTCGGATTCCCAGGAAAAAACTGTACCGATTTCATATGGCAAATAATTTTTAGGATCCTCAATTAAATTTTTTTAAATTTTACCAACTTTTTTTTATTATGCATATTAAAAATTATTAGCCCCACGGAATCGATAGATTTTCTTCCTAGGAATCCGAATCTGTGATAATTTTTCACATAAGTTATCAAATAAGCGAGAAAACGGCGAAAGACGAATTACCCGTTCCCGTCCCGTTCCCGTTCCCGTTCCCGTTCCCGTTCCCGTTCCCGTTCCCGTTACCGTTCCCAACCCTGTTCCCGTGTACGTTCCCATTCCGTACCACGCCCTACCGTATTAACCACGCCTCTACAAGTCTTAGCCACGCCCAAATATTTCGGCCACGCCCCTAAAAGTCCTGGCCACGCCTCCACGTGTCTAGACCACGCTCATACGTCTTGGCCACGCCAAAATGCTTTGGACACGCCCCCAAAAGTCCAGACCACGCCCAGACGTCTTGGCCACGCCCAAATGCTTTGGCCACGCCCCCTAAATTCTTAACCACGCCCAACCGTATTAACCACGCCTCTACAAGTCTTAGCCACGCCCAAATGTTTTGGCCACGCCCCTAAATGTCCTGGCCACGCCTCCACGTGTCTAGACCACGCCCATACGTCTTGGCCACGCCCAAATGCTTTGGCCACGCCCAAATGCTTTGGCCACGCCCCCTACATTCTTAACCACGCCCAACCGTATTAACCACGCCTCTACAAGTCGTAGCCACGCCCCTAGAGGTCCTGGCCACGCCTCCACGTGTCTAGACCACGCCCATACGTCTTGGCCACGCCCAAATGCTTTGGCCACGCCCCCAAAAGTCCAGACCACGCCCAAACGTCTTGGCCACGCCCAAATGCTTTGGCCACGCCCCCAAAATTCTTAACCACGCCCATGCCTTGCGACGCCCCGTGACGCCCCGTGACGCCCCGTGACGCCCCGTGACGCCCCTTGACGCCCCGTGACGCCTCGTGACGCCTCGTGACGCCTTGTGACGCCTTGGGATGCATGGTGACGCCTCGTGACGCCCCGTGACGCCTCGTGACGCCCTGTGACGCCCCGTGACGCCCCGTGACGCCCCGTGACGCCCCGTGACGCCGCGTGACGCCCCGTGACGCCTCGTGACGCCTTGGGACGCCTCGTGACGCCCCGTGACGCCCCGTGACGCCCCTTGACGCCCCGTGACGCCTCGTGACGCCTCGTGACGCCTTGTGACGCCTTGGGACGCATGGTGACGCCTCGTGACGCCCCGTGACGCCTCGTGACGCCCTGTGACGCCCCTGTGACCTACCGTATCCGTACCGTATCCGTACCGTATCCGTAGCGTATCCGTACCGTATCCGTACCGTATCCGTACCGTATCCGTACCGTATCCGTACCGTATCCGTACCGTATCCGTACCGTATCCGTACCGTATCCGTACCGTACCGTATCCGTATCCGTATCCGTACTGTATCCGTATTCGTACCGTACCGTACCGTATCCGTTCCGTATCTGGAACGGGAACTGGTACTTCGTTTTTTGCCGTTTTCTCGCTTATTTGATAACTTACGTGAAAAATATTTACAGATTCGGTTTCCTAGGAAAACAATGTATAGATTCCATGACGCTTTTTTTTTTTTTTTTGAATAATTTTCCAAAAAGTTTTATTTTTTTCTGGAAAAACCAGCCACTTTGGTACCTACACATGTTGCGAATTCGGATCCCTTAGAGAAAACTCTAACGAACTGTGGTCTCAGCTCGAAAAAAAAAAAATCTCGAAAATCGACAAAAATCCAAAGGGGTTAACCCCTAAAACTTTTTGGACATTTAATGCGACCTTCGAATTTTGAATTTTTTACTGCGGCGATAGGTTCGTGACCGGAAGAGAAATTGCGGAACCCAAAAGGTTCCTCTGAAAAAAAATTAGTTTTCGAGATATAACGAAAAGAAGTTGAAAAGTGGTACTTCGTTTTTCACCTTTTTCTCGCTTATTTGACAACTCACCTTAAAAATAATTACAGATTCGGATTCCCAGGAAAAAACTGTACCGATTTCATATGGCAAATAATTTTTAGGATGCTCAATTAAAATTTTTAAAATTTTACCAACTTTTTTTATTATGCATATTAAAAATTATTAGCCCCACGGAATCGATAGATTTTCTTCCTAGGAATCCGAATCTGTGATAATTTTTCACATAAGTTATCAAATAAGCGAGAAAACGGCGAAAGACGAATTACCCGTTCCCGTCCCGTTCCCGTTCCCGTTCCCGTTCCCGTTCCCGTTCCCGTTCCCGTTCCCGTTCCCGTTCCCGTTACCGTTCCCAACCCTGTTCCCGTGTACGTTCCCATTCCGTACCACGCCCTACCGTATTAACCACGCCTCTACAAGTCTAAGCCACGCCCAAATGTTTCGGCCACGCCCCTAAAAGTCCTGGCCACGCCTCCACGTGTCTAGACCACGCTCATACGTCTTGGCCACGCCAAAATGCTTTGGACACGCCCCCAAAAGTCCAGACCACGCCCAAACGTCTTGGCCACGCCCAAATGCTTTGGCCACGCCCCCTAAATTCTTAACCACGCCCAACCGTATTACCCACGCCTCTACAAGTCTTAGCCACGCCCCTAGAAGTCCTGGCCACGCCTCCACCTGTCTAGACCACGCCCATACGTCTTGGCCACGCCCAAATGCTTTGGACACGCCCCCAAAAGTCCAGACCACGCCCAAACGTCTTGGCCACGCCCAAATGCTTTGGCCCCGCCCCCAAAATTCTTAACCACGCCCAACCGTATTAACCACGCCTCTACAAGTATTAGCCACGCCCTAATGTTTTGGCCACGCCCCTAAAAGTCCTGGCCACGCCTCCACGTGTCTAGACCACGCCCATACGTCTTGGCCACGCCCAAATGCTTTGGCCACGCCCCCAAAAGTCCAGACCACGCCCAAACGTCTTGGCCACGCTCAAATGCTTTGGCCACGCCCCCAAAATTCTTAACCACGCCCAACCGTATTAACCACGCCTCTACAAGTCTTAGCCACGCCTAAATGTTCTGGCCACGCCCCTAAAAGTCCTGGCCACGCCTCCACGTGTCTAGACCACGCCCATACGTCTTGGCCACGCCCAAATGCTTTGGCCACGCCCCCTAAATTCGCCTCGTGCGCCTCGTGACGCCTCGCGATGCCTTGCGACGTCCCGTGACGCCCCGTGACGCCCCGTGACGCCCCTTGACGCCGCGTGACGCCCCGTGACGCCTCGTGACGCCTTGGGACGCCTCGTGACGCCTCGTGACGCCCCGTGACGCCTCGTGACGCCCTGTGACGCCCCGTGACGCCCCGTGACGCCCCTTGACGCCCCGTGACGCCTCGTGACGCCTCGTGCCGCCCCGTGACGCCTTGGGACGCCTGGTGACGCCTCGTGACGCCCCGTGACGCCCCGTGACGCCCCGTGACGCCCTGTGACGCCCCGTGACGCCCCGTGACGCCCCGTGACGCCGCGTGACGCCCCGTGACGCCTCGTGACGCCTTGGGACGCCTCGTGACGCCTCGTGACGCCCCGTGACGCCCCGTGACGCCTCGTGACGCCCTGTGACGCCTCGTGACGCCCCGTGACGCCCCTTGACGCCCCGTGACGCCTCGTGACGCCTCGTGACGCCTTGTGACGCCTTGGGACGCATGGTGACGCCTCGTGACGCCCCGTGACGCCTCGTGACGCCCTGTGACGCCCCTGTGACCTACCGTATCCGTACCGTATCCGTACCGTATCCGTACCGTATCCGTACCGTATCCGTACCGTATCCGTACCGTATCCGTACCGTATCCGTACCGTATCCGTACCGTATCCGTACCGTATCCGTACCGTACCGTATCCGTATCCGTATCCGTACTGTATCCGTATTCGTACCGTACCGTACCGTATCCGTTCCGTATCTGGAACGGGAACTGGTACTTCGTTTTTTGCCGTTTTCTCGCTTATTTGATAACTTACGTGAAAAATATTTACAGATTCGGTTTCCTAGGAAAACAATGTATAGATTCCATGACGCTTTTTTTTTTTTTTTTTTGAATAATTTTCCAAAAAGTTTTATTTTTTTCTGGAAAAACCAGCCACTTTGGTACCTACACATGTTGCGAATTCGGATCCCTTAGAGAAAACTCTAACGAACTGTGGTCTCAGCTCGAAAAAAAAAAATCTCGAAAATCGACAAAAATCCAAAGGGGTTAACCCCTAAAACTTTTTGGACATTTAATGCGACCTTCGAATTTTGAATTTTTTACTGCGGCGATAGGTTCGTGACCGGAAGAGAAATT
Source organism: Othius punctulatus (assembly GCA_951805005.1). Taxonomy (NCBI): domain Eukaryota; kingdom Metazoa; phylum Arthropoda; class Insecta; order Coleoptera; family Staphylinidae; genus Othius; species Othius punctulatus. The sequence continues at coordinate 49,903,297 of OX638146.1, forward strand.
GCGGAACCCAAAAGGTTCCTCTGAAAAAAAATTAGTTTTCGAGATATAACGAAAAGAAGTTGAAAAGTGGTACTTCGTTTTTCACCTTTTTCTCGCTTATTTGACAACTCACCTTAAAAATAATTACAGATTCGGATTCCCAGGAAAAAACTGTACCGATTTCATATGGCAAATATTTTTTAGGATGCTCAATTAAAATTTTTAAAATTTTACCAACTTTTTTTATTATGCATATTAAAAATTATTAGCCCCACGAAATCGATAGATTTTCTTCCTAGGAATCCGAATCTGTGATAATTTTTCACATAAGTTATCAAATAAGCGAGAAAACGGCGAAAGACGAATTACCCGTTCCCGTCCCGTTCCCGTTCCCGTTCCCGTTCCCGTTCCCGTTCCCGTTCCCGTTCCCGTTACCGTTCCCAACCCTGTTCCCGTGTACGTTCCCATTCCGTACCACGCCCTACCGTATCAACCATGCCTCTACAAGTCTTAGCCACGCCCAAATATTTCGGCCACGCTCCTAAAAGTCCTGGCCACGCCTCCACGTGTCTAGACCACGCTCATACGTCTTGGCCACGCCAAAATGCTTTGGACACGCCCCCAAAAGTCCAGACCACGCCCAAACGTCTTGGCCACGCCCAAATGCTTTGGCCACGCCCCCTAAGTTCTTAACCACGCCCAACCGTATTACCCACGCCTCTACAAGTCTTAGCCACGCCCCTAGAAGTCCTGGCCACGCCTCCACCTGTCTAGACCACGCCCATACGTCTTGGCCACGCCCAAATGCTTTGGACACGCCCCCAAAAGTCCAGACCACGCCCAAACGTCTTGGCCACGCCCAAATGCTTTGGCCCCGCCCCCAAAATTCTTAACCACGCCCAACCGTATTAACCACGCCTCTACAAGTATTAGCCACGCCCTAATGTTTTGGCCACGCCCCTAAAAGTCCTGGCCACGCCTCCACATGTCTAGACCACGCCCATACGTCTTGGCCACGACCAAATGCTTTGGCCACGCCCCCATAATTCTTAACCACGCCCAACCGTATTAACCACGCCTCTTCAAGTCTTAGCCACGCCCCTAAAAGTCCTGGCCACGCCTCCACGTGTCTAGACCACGCCCATATGTCTTGGCCACGCCCTAATGCTTTGGCCACGCCCCCTAAATTCTTAACCACGCCCAACCGTATTAACCACGCCTCTACAAGTCTTAGCCACGCCCAAATGCGTAAGCCACGCCCCCAAAAGTCCAGACCACACCCAAACGTCTTGGCCACGCCCAAATGCTATGGCCACGCCCCCAAAATTCTTAACCACGCCCAACCGTATTAACCACGCCTCTACAAGTCTTAGCCACGCCCCTAGAAGTCCTGGCCACGCCTCCACCTGTCTGGACCACGCCCATACGTCTTAACCACGCCTCTACAAGTCTTAGCCACGCCCAAATGTAACCACGCCTCTACAAGTCTTAGCCACGCCCCTAGAAGACCTGGCCACGCCTCCACGTGTCTAGACCACGCCCATACGTCTTGGCCACGCCCAAATGCTTTGGACACGCCCCCAAAAGGCCAGACCACGCCCAAACGTCTTGGCCACGCCCAAATGCGTTGGCCACGCCCCCAAAAGTCCAGACCACACCCAAACGTCTTAGCCACGCCCTAATGTTTTGGCCACGCCCCTAAAAGTCCTGGCCATGCCTCCACGTGTCTAGACCACGCCCATACTCCTTGGCCACGCCAAAATGCTTTGGCCACGCCCCCTAAATTCTTAACCACGCCCAACCGTATTAACCACGCCTCTACAAGTCTTAGCCACGCCCAAATGCGTAGGCCACGCCCCCAAAAGTCCAGACCACACCCAAACGTCTTGGCCACGCCCAAATGCTATGGCCACGCCCCCAAAATTCTTAACCACGCCCAACCGTATTAACCACGCCTCTACAAGTCTTAGCCACGCCCCTAGAAGTCCTGGCCACGCCTCCACCTGTCTAGACCACGCCCATACGTCTTAATCACGCCTCTACAAGTCTTAGCCACGCCCAAATGTTTTGGCCACGCCCCTAAATGTCCTGGCCACGCCTCCACGTGTCTAGACCACGCCCATACGTCTTGGCCACGCCCAAATGCTTTGGCCACGCCCAAATGCTTTGGCCACGCCCAAATGCTTTGGCCACGCCCCCTAAATTCTTAACCACGCCCAACCGTATTAACCACGCCTCTACAAGTCTTAGCCACGCCCAAATGTTTTGGCCACGCCCCTAAATGTCCTGGCCACGCCTCCACGTGTCTAGACCACGCCCATACGTCTTGGCCACGCCCAAATGCTTTGGCCACGCCCCCTACATTCTTAACCACGCCCAACCGTATTAACCACGCCTCTACAAGTCGTAGCCACGCCCCTAGAGGTCCTGGCCACGCCTCCACGTGTCTAGACCACGCCCATACGTCTTGGCCACGCCCAAATGCTTTGGCCACGCCCCCAAAAGTCCAGACCACGCCCAAACGTCTTGGCCACGCCCAAATGCTTTGGCCACGCCCCCAAAATTCTTAACCACGCCCAACCGTATTAACTCTAGGGGCGTGGTAGCCACGCCCCTAGAGGTCCTGGCCACGCCTCCACGTGTCTAGACACGCCCATACGTCTTGGTCACGCCCAAATGCTTTGGCCACGCCCCCAAAAGTCCAGACCACGCCCAAACGTCTTGGCCACGCCCAAATGCTTTGGCCACGCCCCCAAAATTCTTAACCACGCTCAACCGTATTAACCACGCCTCTACAAGTCTTAGCCACGCCTAAATGTTCTGGCCACGCCCCTAAAAGTCCTGGCCACGCCTCCACGTGTCTAGACCACGCCCATACGTCTTAGCCACGCCCAAATGCTTTGGCCACGCCCCCTAAATTCGCCTCGTGCGCCTCGTGACGCCTCGCGATGCCTTGCGACGCCCCGTGACGCCCCGTGACGCCCCGTGACGCCCCGTGACGCCCCGTGACGCCCCGTGACGCCCCGTGACGCCCCTTGACGCCCCGTGACGCCTCGTGACGCCTCGTGACGCCTTGTGACGCCTTGGGACGCATGGTGACGCCTCGTGACGCCCCGTGACGCCTCGTGACGCCCGGTGACGCCCCGTGACGCCCCGTGACGCCGCGTGACGCCCCGTGACGCCTCGTGACGCCTTGGGACGCCTCGTGACGCCTCGTGACGCCCCGTGACGCCTCGTGACGCCCTGTGACGCCCCGTGACGCCCCGTGACGCCCCGTGACGCCCCTTGACGCCCCGTGACGCCTCGTGACGCCTTGGGACGCCTCGTGACGCCTCGTGACGCCCCGTGACGCCTCGTGACGCCCTGTGACGCCCCGTGACGCCCCGTGACGCCCCGTGACGCCCCTTGACGCCCCGTGACGCCTCGTGACGCCTCGTGACGCCTTGTGACGCCTTGGGACGCATGGTGACGCCTCGTGACGCCCCGTGACGCCTCGTGACGCCCTGTGACGCCCCTGTGACCTACCGTATCCGTACCGTATCCGTACCGTATCCGTACCGTATCCGTACCGTATCCGTACCGTATCCGTACCGTATCCGTACCGTATCCGTACCGTATCCGTACCGTATCCGTACCGTATACGTACCGTATCTGTACCGTATCCGTACCGTATCCGTACCGTACCGTATCCGTATCCGTATCCGTATCCGTACTGTATCCGTATTCGTACCGTACCGTACCGTAACTGTTCCGTATCTGGAACGGGAACTGGTACTTCGTTTTTTGCCGTTTTCTCGCTTATTTGATAACTTACGTGAAAAATATTTACAGATTCGGTTTCCTAGGAAAACAATGTATAGATTCCATGACGCTTTTTTTTTTTTTTTTTAATAATTTTCCAAAAAGTTTTATTTTTTTCTGGAAAAACCAGCCACTTTGGTACCTACACATGTTGCGAATTCGGATCCCTTAGAGAAAACTCTAACGAACTGTGGTCTCAGCTCGAAAAATAAAAAATCTCGAAAATCGACAAAAATCCAAAGGGGTTAACCCCTAAAACTTTTTGGACATTTAATGCGACCTTCGAATTTTGAATTTTTTACTGCGGCGATAGGTTCGTGACCGGAAGAGAAATTGCGGAACCCTAAAGGTTCCTCTGAAAAAAAATTAGTTTTCGAGATATAACGAAAAGAAGTTGAAAAGTGGTACTTCGTTTTTCACCTTTTTCTCGCTTATTTGACAACTCACCTTAAAAATAATTACAGATTCGGATTCCCAGGAAAAAACTGTACCGATTTCATATGGCAAATAATTTTTAGGATCCTCAATTAATTTTTTTTAAATTTTACCAACTTTTTTTATTATGCATATTAAAAATTATTAGCCCCACGGAATCGATAGATTTTCTTCCTAGGAATCCGAATCTGTGATAATTTTTCACATAAGTTATCAAATAAGCGAGAAAACGGCGAAAGACGAATTACCCGTTCCCGTCCCGTTCCCGTTCCCGTTCCCGTTCCCGTTCCCGTTCCCGTTCCCGTTCCCGTTACCGTTCACAACCCTGTTCCCGTGTACGTTCCCATTCCGTACCACGCCCCACCGTATTAACCACGCCTCTACAAGTCTTAGCCACGCCCAAATGTTTCGGCCACGCGCCTAAAAGTCCTGGCCACGCCTCCACGTGTCTAGACCACGCTCATACGTCTTGGCCACGCCAAAATGCTTTGGACACGCCCCCAAAAGTCCAGACCACGCACAAACGTCTTGGCCACGCCCAAATGCTTTGGCCACGCCCCCTAAATTCTTAACCACGCCCAACCGTATTACCCACGCCTCTACAAGTCTTAGCCACGCCCCTAGAAGTCCTGGCCACGCCTCCACCTGTCTAGACCACGCCCATACGTCTTGGCCACGCCCAAATGCTTTGGCCACGCCCCCATAATTCTTAACCACGCCCAACCGTATTAACCACGCCTCTTCAAGTCTTAGCCACGCCCCTAAAAGTCCTGGCCACGCCTCCACGTGTCTAGACCACGCCCATATGTCTTGGCCACGCCCTAATGCTTTGGCCACGCCCCCTAAATTCTTAACCACGCCCAACCGTATTAACCACGCCTCTACAAGTCTTAGCCACGCCCAAATGCGTAGGCCACGCCCCCAAAAGTCCAGACCACACCCAAACGTCTTGGCCACGCCCAAATGCTATGGCCACGCCCCCAAAATTCTTAACCACGCCCAACCGTATTAACCACGCCTCTACAAGTCTTAGCCACGCCCCTAGAAGTCCTGGCCACGCCTCCACCTGTCTGGACCACGCCCATACGTCTTAACCACGCCTCTACAAGTCTTAGCCACGCCCAAATGTAACCACGCCTCTACAAGTCTTAGCCACGCCCCTAGAAGACCTGGCCACGGCTCCACGTGTCTAGACCACGCCCATACGTCTTGGCCACGCCCTAATGCTTTGGACACGCCCCCAAAAGGCCAGACCACGCCCAAACGTCTTGGCCACGCCCAAATGCGTTGGCCACGCCCCCAAAAGTCCAGACCACACCCAAACGTCTTAGCCACGCCCTAATGTTTTGGCCACGCCCCTAAAAGTCCTGGCCACGCCTCCACGTGTCTAGACCACGCCCATACTCCTTGGCCACGCCAAAATGCTTTGGCCACGCCCCCTAAATTCTTAACCACGCCCAACCGTATTAACCACGCCTCTACAAGTCTTAGCCACGCCCAAATGTTTTGGCCACGCCCCTAAATGTCCTGGCCACGCCTCCACGTGTCTAGACCACGCCCATACGTCTTGGCCACGCCCAAATGCTTTGGCCACGCCCAAATGCTTTGGCCACGCCCCCTACATTCTTAACCACGCCCAACCGTATTAACCACGCCTCTACAAGTCGTAGCCACGCCCCTAGAGGTCCTGGCCACGCCTCCACGTGTCTAGACCACGCCCATACGTCTTGGCCACGCCCAAATGCTTTGGCCACGCCCCCAAAAGTCCAGACCACGCCCAAACGTCTTGGCCACGCCCAAATGCTTTGGCCACGCCCCCAAAATTCTTAACCACGCCCAACCGTATTAACCACGCCACTACAAGTCTTAGCCACGCCTAAATGTTCTGGCCACGCCCCTAAAAGTCCTGGCCACGCCTCCACGTGTCTAGACCACGCCCATACGTCTTAGCCACGCCCAAATGCTTTGGCCACGCCCCCTAAATTCGCCTCGTGCGCCTCGTGACGCCTCGCTATGCCTTGCGACGCCCCGTGACGCCCCGTGACGCCCCTTGACGCCCCGTGACGCCTCGTGACGCCTCGTGACGCCTTGTGACGCCTTGGGACGCATGGTGACGCCTCGTGACGCCCCGTGACGCATCGTGACGCCCTGTGACGCCCCGTGACGCCCCGTGACGCCCCGTGACGCCCCGTGACGCCGCGTGACGCCCCGTGACGCCTCGTGACGCCTTGGGACGCCTCGTGACGCCTCGTGACGCCCCGTGACGCCTCGTGACGCCCTGTGACGCCCCGTGACGCCCCGTGACGCCCCGTGACGCCTTGTGACGCCTTGGGACGCATGGTGACGCCTCGTGACGCCCCGTGACGCCTCGTGACGCCCTGTGACGCCCCTGTGACCTACCGTATCCGTACCGTATCCGTACCGTATCCGTACCGTATCCGTACCGTATCCGTACCGTATCCGTACCGTATCCGTACCGTGCCGTATCCGTATCCGTATCCGTACTGTATCCGTATTCGTACCGTACCGTACCGTATCCGTTCCGTATCTGGAACGGGAACTGGTACTTCGTTTTTTGCCGTTTTCTCGCTTATTTGATAACTCACGTGAAAAATATTTACAGATTCGGTTTCCTAGGAAAACAATGTATAGATTCCATGACGCTTTTTTTTTTTTTTTTTGAATAATTTTCCAAAAAGTTTTATTTTTTTCTGGAAAAACCAGCCACTTTGGTACCTACACATGTTGCGAATTCGGATCCCTTAGAGAAAACTCTAACGAACTGTGGTCTCAGCTCGAAAAAAAAAAAATCTCGAAAATCGACAAAAATCCAAAGGGGTTAACCCCTAAAACTTTTTGGACATTTAATGCGACCTTCGAATTTTGAATTTTTTACTGCGGCGATAGGTTCGTGACCGGAAGAGAAATTGCGGAACCCAAAAGGTTCCTCTGAAAAAAAATTAGTTTTCGAGATATAACGAAAAGAAGTTGAAAAGTGGTACTTCGTTTTTCACCTTTTTCTCGCTTATTTGACAACTCACCTTAAAAATAATTACAGATTCGGATTCCCAGGAAAAAACTGTACCGATTTCATATGGCAAATAATTTTTAGGATGCTCAATTAAATTTTTTTAAATTTTACCAACTTTTTTTATTATGCATATTAAAAATTATTAGCCCCACGGAATCGATAGATTTTCTTCCTAGGAATCCGAATCTGTGATAATTTTTCACATAAGTTATCAAATAAGCGAGAAAACGGCGAAAGACGAATTACCCGTTCCCGTCCCGTTCCCGTTCCCGTTCCCGTTCCCGTTCCCGTTCCCGTTACCGTTCCCAACCCTGTTCCCGTGTACGTTCCTATTCCGTACCACGCCCTACCGTATTAACCACGCCTCCACGTGTCTAGACCACGCCCATACGTCTTGGCCACGCCCAAATGCGTTGGCCACGCCCCCTAAATTCTTAACCACGCCCAACCGTATTAACCACGCCTCTACAAGTCTTAGCCACGCCCAAATGTTTAGACCACGCCCCTAAAAGTCCTGGCCACGCCTCCAAATGTCTAGACCACGCCCTAACGTCTTATCCACGCCCAAATGCTTTGGACACGCCCCCAAAAGTCCAGACCACGCCCAAACGTCTTGGCCACGCCCAAATGCTTTGGCCACGCCCCCAAAATCCTTAACCACGCCCAACCGTATTAACCACGCCTGTACAAGTCTTAGCCACGCCCAAATGTTTTGGCCACGCCCCTAGAAGTCCTGGCCACGCCTCCACGTGTCTAGATGCCTTGCGACGCCCCGTGACGCCTTGTGACGCCCCGTGACGCCCAGTGACACCCCGTGACGCCCCGCTACGCCCAAACGTCTTGGCCACGCCCCCAAGAGCCTTGACCACGTCCAAATGTTTCGGCCACGTCCAAATGTACGGATACCATACATCCGTATCCGTTCCGTATCGGGAACGGGAACGGTGCGACGCCCCGTGACGCCCCGTGACGCCCCGTGACACCCAGTGACGCCATGTGATGTATCGCGACACCCCGCGACGCCCCGTGACGCCCCGCGACGCCCCGTGACGCCCAGTGACGCCCCGTGACGCCCCGTGAAGCCCCGTGACGCATCGCGACGCCCCGTGACGCCCCGCGACGCCCAGCTACAAAAGTTTTAGTCCGCCCCCAACGGTCTTGGCCACACCCCCTCGAGTCTTGGCCACGCCCAAATGTTTTAGCCACGCCCCCAAAGGTCCTGGCCACGCCCCTAAATGTTTTAGCCACGCCCCCAAAGGTCCTGGCCACGCCCCTAAATGTGCAGGCTACGCCCAAACGTCTTGGCCACGCCCCCAAGAGCCTTGGCTACGTCCAAATGTTTTGGCCACGCCCCTAAAAGTCTTGGCCAGGCCTAATCGTCTTGGCCACGCTTAAATGTTTAGCCACGCCCCCAAAAGTCTATACTACCCTCAAACGTCTTGGCCACGCCCCCAAAAGTCTTAACCACGCCCAACCGTCTTGGCCACGCCTCTACGAGTCTTGGCCAAGCCCAAGTGTTTTAGCCACGCTTCCAAATGTCAACACCACGCTTAAATGTTTTGGCCAGGCCCCAAGAGTCTTGGCCACGCCTAAATGTTATAGCCACGCCCCTAAGAGTCTTAGCCACGAACAAATGTTATATCCACACCCCGAAAAGTAATGGCCACACCTCCAAATGTCCAGACTACGCCAATTGTTTTTACCGCGCTCCCAAATGTCCAGATTACGCCCAAATGTTTTGGACACGCCCTCAGAAGTCTTGACTACGCTTAAATCTTATAGCCACGCCCCCAAGAGTCTTGGCCACGCCCAAATGTTATAGCCACGCCCCTAAAGGTCTTGACGACGCCCCCCAATGTCCAGACCACGCCCAAACGTCTTGGCCACGCCACGCCATAGCATGGACATTTGACAAGGTTTTGGGGGAGTGGCCAAAACATTACATACATCGAATACGATACGTAGCGTCGCGTGGCGACGCGTCGCATGGCGTGGCGACGAGTCGGGTAACGTCTCGTCGCGTGGCGTTGCGCGTGGAGTCGCCTTTCATCAAATTCAGAAGTTTAAATTCAAAAATTCAAAAAAAAAACGATACATCGAAAATTTAAATATTCAAATATTTTTCGATGCATCGAAAAGTCAAATTGAAAAACTCGTGAAATATTGGGTGGAAAAAACTTTGGCAAGGTTTTGGCGGCGTGGGCAAATCATTTGGGCGTGGTTTATACATTTAGGGGCGTAGCCAGGATTTTGGGGACGTGGCCAAGACGTTTTGGCGTGGCCTAAACCTTTGGAAGCGTGGATATAACGTTTGAGCGTGGCCAAGACTTTGGCAAGGTTTTGGGGGCGTATATACTGGCATATCTCGGTAGAGATATTTGGGGCGTGGCTAAAACGTTTTGGCGTGGCCAAAACTTTGGCAAGGTTTTGGGGGCGTGGCCAAAACATGTGGGCGTGGCCTGGACATTTGGGGCGTGCCAAAACATTTGGCCGTGACTTGGACATTTGGAGGCGTGGCCAAGACGTTTGGGCGTGACCAAGACTTGGGCAAGGTTTAGGGGCGTGGCGAAAACATTTTGGCGTGGCCTGGACATTTGGGGGCGTGGCCAGGACTTTTGTGGGCGTGAACAACACGTTTGAGAATCGCCAGGAGCTTTGGGGGCGTGGATAAAACATTTGAGCGTGGTCTGGGCACTTATGGGCGTGGCTAGGACTTTGGGGGCGCGACCAAGACTTTGTCAAGGTTTGGGGACGTGGCCTAAACATTTGGGCGTGGCCTGGATATTTGGGGCCATAGCCAGGATCTTTGGGGGCGTGTCCAAGACCTTTGGAAGCGTGGCCAGGACGTTTAAGCGAGGCCAAGACTTTCTCAAGGTTTGGGGGGGGCGTACAGTATATACGCATACTGGCATATCTCAGTATATAAGCATCTCACAACATTACGGTTTGCATTTTCGGATTCAGCATTCACTGCTCTATCGAGCTCTGTACTCAGTTTAAATCGAAATTTTCCAACTATTTCGTGAAAAGTTTCAAGGGAACCCTACCTTATAGATTTTTCGTGAAAAAATGGTTTTGAAAAATTCCTATGACAATCGGTAGATGGAAAATATGTAAGACTTTTCCCAAAACTGTTCGACGCAATTCCTTTTGGTGTATGCGTGGGAGTGAAAATGATATTAAATTTTTAATTTCTTTTATAATTATTATCTCAGTATAGAAACATCACAACATTGCGGTTTGCATTTTCGGATTCAGGATTCACTGCTCATACCTGTGCGGTATGATTCCAACCAACAAACGGATACTTGTAGTTGGAAAGGGGAACATCGAATACGTAAAAAACTAAAATGTCATACAACAATCATTTATTGTAATACAAAATATGTACTTTGAAAACGACATCCTACTGCAATATCATTATACATATGCCAAGGAGAGGAGTTGTGTCTTCAGTGCGAAACATCTGAAACCCTTGTAAATTTTGCACATTGAATAAAGTGCAAGGCAAAGATCAGAAATCCTTAATTTCCACCGAAATAGCTGCTGGAAATTTGTGGCAATGATTGAGTTCCTCATTTCCTCCAGCCTCATACTGTACATACTATACAGGGTGTTAATACTAAGTTGTAACACCCTAAAATGGCAGTTAGAACTCATTGAAACATACAACTTTTCTTAGTTCAGATTTTTGAATTGGAGCGCAAGTTCATAGTTATTGGCGTTTTTTTTGTGTGTCGAAAAATCGTCATTACTCCCTTATTTTAAGGAATATTTAAAAAATACAAAAACTTTCAGCATTAGCTTTCGGTTCTCTAAAACATTTGTATTTTCAATTATTTTCTATTTTATCAAGTAACAAAATGGCGACAGATCAAAAATTTTAAAACAAGATATTTTGAAAACCACTCCATCTATTTTTGACAATATAACATATATAAAAACCTTCACCTATCTTAATACATTTGTCTGAATTATTTTTCAATATGTTAAAAAATATTATTATTCAAGTTGTATTAGTAGATAAATTTTAACAAACTTGAACAATCATTTAAAACAAAGTAGGCTTGCTGCCATTAAACAATAAAACAAAAGCCGAATAATTTGAGGCACGTGTTTTCTAGTTTGTATGTTCAAATTGAAATACTTTTGTACTTGTTCTTCAGAAATTTCTGCTTCATCTTGAAAAGTTTCAGTCACGTTTATCATTTATGTGTGTATTTTGCATAGTTAGTGTATAAAAATGCATAATTATCAAAACGCTGAACTTCTAGACATGCTTTTGGTTTTTGGAGAGGCAAGGCGTAATGCACAAGAAGCTCGTAGAATTTATCGGAGAAGATATCCAAATCGTCAACAACCAAGTTGCCGCATTTTTAGAAGAATATGTAGACGTTTGTCAGAGACTGGAAGCTTTCACTCAGCAATTCGTGGGAATTCCAATAGAATACGCCGAACCCCTGCATTTGAAGAAGCTGTTCTTAATATTATTGAAGATGAACCATCGATGAGGACAAGCGTAATAGCAAATAGATTAGGTGTAAATCACGTAAAAGTTTGGCAAGTTCTGAAGGAACTCCATTTTTTAGACAAAAAGTGCAAGCTTTGGGACCTGAACACTTCCAGCCATGATTATTCTTTTGCCGTTGGTTAATTGAACCTTGCAATCTTCAGAGGCGTTTTCAAGAGTTTACTTTATTTACAGACGAAGCTTGTTTCACAAGGGATGGTGTATTTAATTCTCGCAATAATCACCTGTGGTGTGATGAAAATCCCCACTCAACATTTATTAGTGAGCATTAACAACGTGTTTCAGTAAATGTATGGGATTGAATCGTAGGGGAGTACGTTATTGGGCCCTACATTCTCCCAAACGGATTGAATGGTGAAAATTATTTAATTTTCTTAAATAAGGTCCTGCCAGAGCTTCTTGATGACTTACCGCTAAACATCAGACGAAGACTTCGGTTTCAACACGAGGGAGCACCGGCTCACACAACCCGAGAAGTCATAGCACTACAAAATGAGAATATCGGAATAAGTGGATTGGGAGACGAGGTTCTGTTGCGTGGTCAGCCCGGAGCCCCGACCGAACTACACTGGATTTCTTTTTCTGGGGTCAGATGAAGACTGGTGGCTAGAATAGTAGCTGCAGCAGAAGATATAAAAGACAAACACACAGCTCTTGCAAGTGTCTCTTCTAATATTAAAACACGTTGCCGGGCTTGCGTTGCTGCGAATGGTGGCAATTTTGAAAATCTAATTTAGTCCCTCCCTTGTTGTTTCATTGTTTATTGTTTTATTTTTCTTGTTTGTTTCTAGTTTTTCTTGTTTAATTTTCTTGTCTAATGGCAGCTAGCCTACTTTGTTTTAAATGATTGTTGCAGTTTGTTAAAATATATCTTGTAATTTAATTTGAATAAAAACTATTTTAGGACAGAACGAAAAACAGATTTCAGACAAATGTTATAAGATAGTTTAAGGATTTTATAGATGTTTTATTTTCAAAAATCGATCAAATGGTTTTCAAACTATCTTGTTTTGAAATTTTTGATCGGTCGCCATTTTGTTACTTGATAAAATAGAAAATAATTGTAAATACAAATGATTTAGAGAACCGAAAGCAAATGCTAAAAGTTTTTGTATATATTAAATATTCCTTAAAATAAGGTAATATAAGTAATGACGATTTTTCGAAAAACAAAAAAACGCCAATAACTATGAACTTAATCCTCTCCAATTTAAAAGTTTGTACTAAGAAAAGTTGTTTGGTTCAAGAGTTCTAACTACCATTTTCGGGTGTTACAACTTGGTATTAACACCCTGTGAATGGATTTATAAGAAATAATCGGGTGTATTATGCATAAAAAAACGTTAATAGTAACGTGTACGCTATGTGACAATCAAGTGTATTGAATATCAAAACACGTTAGCAGTAACATGTACGATATTTGACTATCAGATTCGAATATCAGATGGATTGATGATATAAATGCATCTGACGTTCGAATGTGATGCAGTCACAGTTTAACGTTTTTTTATAAGCAATAGACCTCAATATCACATTTAAATGTCAAATGCAATTATGCCTTAGTAGCATTTGATATTGGAATGTGATGCTGTTAAATAACGAACTCGTTACTGTTAACATTTTGTGATACGCAATACACCCCAAAATAAGTCAAGCTAGCCCGCAGTAGCCATAAATTTATAAAATAAATATCCTCATCACAATATCCTCATAACATATAATGTTGCAATAGCTTTTGTGGATTATTGGCTTGCGTTCAGAATCCATCGTAAAGTTGGATACATCATAGACCATATCAATTTTGAAATCGATCTATAGATACCATACATTTACATGTATATAAGTTTTGAGTCATTTACGGAAGAGATTTAAAGCCTGTTCCTAAAATGATGCTTAACTTGACGATGGGTCGTGCATATGGATAATTATTACGCTCTCAGCTTGGATAACTGCTTTTCAATTTCTTCGTCGGTTAATCGGCTGCCTACAATTTTCCCTTTTTCAGGAGTCGGAGCATCAGACATCTAAAACAGAAAATTAAGTTTAAGTAAGAGCTGTTACAAATGCAGGAGTGTTGTGGATCGAAAAATCCTAAGAGTCAAGTGCGCGTCAGTTGACAGCATCACATTCAAATGCCAAAGACAATATGTCATAATTGCATTTGATATTTGAATGTGATGCTGTCAACTAAAGTACACGTTTCAGTTTACATTATTTCAACTGTAACACATCTGATGATTTGGCTTCATTTTCCAGGATTGTCCAATCAAATACATTAATATTACTTCAAAGTGGAATTGTTTTCTTTATTTAATTTTATTATTCCAATCATTAAGTATTACCTTTCCGCTTATTTCAATACCAATTTCATCCAAAACTTGTGTGACGATGTTATCGGTCTCCTGTTCTTCATCCGAATCAGCTAATATATCATCGAAAGCGTCATTCACTGAAAATAATATATAATTTGAAAAAAACAAAATCACATTACTAAATCTTTTATCTTGCTCAGGCATGTTTTTCAGAATCTTTCACACACACATTACTCCACAGCAGTGGAGGCTCGTGACTGCTATTACTGAATGCACAGGGCAAGTATGACTACAGTGATGGAAGGACGAATTGCTTTCTTTCTCCATTATAATTTTAACTACCTTGTGTTCATTAAAAAAGTCCATCATGGGCAGCTGTGGAAACCTAAACGTATGTCCGCCACTTGATTGGCATTCATAAAATTGTAATCGAAAGTCATTGAGCTGATGTCAATGTCAAAAAGGACGGCAAAACTGTCGACTTGTTCCGGAAAAGCAGCATAGTAGATTCAAAAAGGGTAAAGGTAGACTCATAGCGAAACCCAAGAAGGAATTGCTGATGTGCAAGAACGCTTGTTAAACGAACCAACAAAATCATTGCGGAGATGTAGGCAAGAGTTTATCACTTAGCACTAGTCAGAAAAATTGGAAATCTAAAACAAGTCACGGACATACTTTGAATTTCAACAGCCGCCCCTGAAAGACTTTTTTATGAACATACGGTATATTGTGTTCCAATATAAATTATAATTATAACAATTTAGGTTGCTTTAATAAGTATTTACTGGTATTTACTAGTATTTATTTTTATTTACTTTTATCGCCTCACTAGTTTCGGTTTATAAAAAAACATCTTATTAAAGAAACATCTATATTAATGTGTATATATCTTGAAGTTATTTGAATTGTAATTTGAATGAAAATAAATATTTCATATTCCGAATTACAATTCAAATGAGTTCAAGATATATACACATTAAAATTGATATGCCTCTGAAGATGATTTTATAAACCAAAACTAGTCAGGCGATAAATTATTAATTATTAATTTATTATTATTAATTACTTATAAAAACAACCTTATACATGGCTTTTTTTTCGTTTCTACACATATGATTGACAATGTATAACTGGTTGCCTGCATCTACCCGTAAGGAATTTCCTATGTGTAATTCTAAAAAAAAAATAATCAACTCATTGCTTGCACCGAACCTGTCAATTTTGGCATATGTTACACATAGAGGTTATGTTTTTATTCAAGACAATACAAGAGAGTATTCCTAATGAATCAAGATCAGCTGATTTGTCAACAAATGATTATTTTCTTTGGGGTTACCAGAAAATGAAAATTTTTAATGACGTACAAATACATATCGTAGATGAATTGAAAGGCCGTATACGTACTGCATGTAATGGCATAAATCCACAATACATTAGGAATACTCTGCGTATCTTCAAAGACCCCGTCATGTATTGCCTTGAATAAAAACATAACCTCTCTGTGTAACATATGCCAAAATTGACAGGTTGCTTGCACCGACGCCGTTAATGAGTTGATTATTTTTTTTTTAGAATTACACATAGGAAATTCCTTACGGGTAGATGCAGGCAACCAGTTATACATTGTCAATCATATGTGTAAAAACGAAAAAAAAGCCCGGTATATAAACTCTGTTCCATTTTTATTTTTAACTAAGTTGGCTCTGTTAGGGTGACAGTTTTGTTGGCCAATGTAAAGTCATCAGACTTGAAAAAAAGAGGTTATAATTAAAAAAAGTTATATTTTATGACAGTGGGCAATATTGCCATCAAAATAATTGTATGATTGAAGCAATAATTTAATTAAATAAATAATGCAATTTTTTACTTTGTAGGTATCACCGTTTATTTTAATAAAGTGACTATAGTTTCGACCGAACAGTCGGTCATTTTCAAACATATAATATCTTAAAACTACACAGGCCGCCTTTAAATACTTATTAGAGAGAGAGGGTTGAATTATGAGAAGGAGCTATTATATATAATTTACAATTTTTACAGTGCTTTAAATAGCGAGGTATATATCAGTTCGGTCTGGTCGTTAATGATTGGGATGGCCGGATTAGCCTTTGCTTTTGTTAATTCCAGGGACTCCAGCAAATCCATGTTTGGTCCTTTTTCCGCAAAGTGGATTATCTCCAGTACATCTTTATCAAAATTGTGTCCATTCTCAATTAAAATTGCATTATTTATTTATACATAATGTATCACGAAGTAAAAGCCTCCAGTGTTTATAAAATAATTTAATTATTTTAATATATCAAACCACGACACCGTAAGGTACAAGAGGAAGGATTATGTATGAATATGTATGTATGTAATATATCAATTAGGCAACGTTGTTAGAAATCTGACATTTAATTTTTTTTTCACTCTCAGATCTTTTTTATTGGTGTTCATGTGTAAAACTTTATAAAATGAAACCACAGCCTTCTTAGTTACAAATAAAAATGGAACAGAGTATATATAATTGGTAATTATGAATAAAACCTTAAACTTAATTATAACAATATTGTGATGGCAAGTATTAGCGATCTTACTCATCTCCTCCGTCATATCCATTTTCATAGACTCCTGGCTGAAAGCATTGATAGTGGCAGCTATTTGTTCGGGCTTCATGGACTTATTCATGTCCGTCAAGGTCTTTCCGGCCACTCCCATGGCCTCTGCAAGCTTCACGTTTGCCCCCATCGCTTTGTTCTGGAATCCGATGCCCTGGATCTTGCTGTTCGCCGCATAAGTTCTCATCTTCTGCTTTCTCACTTGCAACAGCTGCTTGGCGAGCAAGCGGGCTCCCTCGTTGTTCCCATCTTTAGCAAGCTTCCTGATTTCTTGTTCCTATGGGCAAAACGAGAGATATAAGTGAGTTAGATAACAAGATAGTAAGTGAGTCTTTGATGACTGATTCTGAGACAGTACAATGTAGACAATGTAAAGCATTAATTTTAGTATTAGTGTACATTAACATTAAAGAGCGCATTGTAGGCTAAATCCCTATCAGTCATTTTTATAGGCATTTTCCTGCCGCATTTGCATTTGTCTATTTTATCAGTTTTATAAACAACCTCATATTTTCGCCCCTTTCTGCCTATATTTGGGCAATAAAGGTGTATAAAAGTGCCAGGAATAAATACGCAAAAGTGATTGGAGGAAAAGTCTTACCAGTTTTTTTTCTTCACGTTCCAGTTCCCGTCTTTCCCTTTCTATGTCTCTTCCAGCTTTCCGAAGCGCACGATTGGCCTGCCGCTGCTCCTCTTTAAGGTAATGCATTAATAATAATTAATAATAATGTATTTTTTCCACTCCCTGCATGGTAAGTACACTGTTGAAACATTGATTTGGTGGAAGTAAGCCCCACTTACCGATAATGCGTTGGTTACTATGAGCAACGGGAAGTAAGTAATCACTTACCTCCCTCAGGGAAGTAAGTAAAATAATTTCAATAGCGTTCTATCTCTGGCACCACTTTTTATAACACTTATATGCATTTTGATAACGCCCCTTCGACTTCTCCGGCAGTAGGAAGGAACAGACAGCATCTGCAGCTTCTTCAATTGCCATTTCTTGTTTATTTTCATTGGAATTCATTTTACAACTGAACGAATGCAATTTCTGACATTCACACTTCGTTTGAAAATTAGCTTTAGCAACCAAAGCCGTACTGACATTTTGTCAAGTTCCAAAAATAAATTAATCAAACACAAACAATTAAACCAACTTCAGGAGTGGAAAAAGAGTTATAAGCAATGCGAGAGGTAAGTTTTGACCAGTTTCAGTCTTTATTGCTAGCCCTCGCTATCGCTCGGGCGCAAACTCGACCTCGACTGGTAAACGATACTTACCTCTCTTAATGCTTAAATAACTATTGTTCCTTTTTTTTAGTTAATGACAAATTAAAATTGCCTAGGTTTCAAAATATGTAATATAGCTTAGTAGGCCATTATTGGTTTGTTAGTGATCACTATAGCAACTTTACACGAAGCGAATATTTCTTGTTATTGCCTAAAAATTAATTTGGTATTTCACCTCACATTTATTATATAAATGCAACAAATAGAAATTTAAAATCGTTTTGAATGTATACTGATATGAATAAGTCAGGTAATGGTGACGAAACTTTGAAACTGTTACTATAGAGAAATGCACGAGTCACGAATGCACGAATTGTGAAAAGCACGGAAAGTATTGCCCATTTCTGTTGACATAGTTTATCGTAAGAAAGAAAGGTCCATTTCATTTTCACAAATACTTCATTTTCAAATACTTCAATAAGTCTTCATGCATCCAATTTCAGAACACCTTATTTACTGACTCTCCATTCCTACACGACAGGTTTTCAGCACCACAAAGTATATCTTTTGATATGTTTGTTTACGTCACATTATTTTGTATTGTCTGATCCGACAGATTGTTTTAGTCAATACGTTATAATTGAATTAGTACGTTTCTTAAGGCGTTCTCAAAATTCCGTTAACTTTTGGGCCGTGGTTAATTAGTAATTTATTTCGTGATGCAAGATGAGATAACCTAAACTTATAGTTTTGTGCACAGCAGATGTACTTCATGTACCCATGTAATAGAAATATAAAAAACTTACCTTTGGGATCAGGTTTTGAGAAGAAATTAAACATTTTAAAGGCAACTCGTAAAAATGTCAACAATTATTAATAAACAATGAGTCACACATTTAGTATATTCTTTGCAGTCACTGCCACAGTTACAGCAAAGCAAACATACTGTAAAATTCCTGAATACAGGCAACCAATATTACACTTCTAGTATATGTGAACACAATTTTAAACCATGTATTGCATGCTTGCACTGTATGTGCGTATTGAACTAATGTTACAGTAGATTATAATGAGTACAAGACTGCTATAAGTGAAGAAATACACATATACTTCGTGGACTTAGAAAAGGCATTCCATAGAATAAGAAGAGAGGACCTTTGGAAAGAACTGACGAGGAGAGGGGTTGAAAAGAGAACAAGAAGAATCATAAAATCATTGAACAAAAGTAATGAGAACATAGTTGGAGCTAACAATGTAGAGTTAGATGAACAAAATTTCAACAAAACTTCAATAAAATTTTCTGGTTTTACAATTTCCTCGGTTTCAAAACACATGTATTAAGTGTTTTGTAGTACTTTTGACTACTTTTGACTTTTGATTAAAATTCTGGACATTTTACCTTTCTTAATATTTTAGTTTCATATTTTGGATTTTTGAAATATTTAATCTCCATAAAACTTCATTAAAATTTTCAGGTTGTTCGCTTTCTTATTGGCTGCGAAAATTTCCAGGGATAACTAGATCTGAAACTTAAATGATCACTCGGTGTAAGTAAACATTTGAAATTTGGGAAGTTGATAGATGTTTTCCAACTCTTCTCGAACACGTCGAAAAATAATTATTAATAATCACGAACTCATCATATTACAGTCGTAATGAGAAATTTGTAACAAATCATAAGAAATAGTAGTACACTATTTTATCGTGTTTAAATTTCACACAATAAGTATACTCGGAATTATTATAAAATCCAAAAATCAGAATATATCCCATCATTAAATATTCCACAAATTTAATGAGTAGTCAGAAGAGAAATAAACCAAATTCGCCAAAAACGCATAAAAACAGTCACTTTGGCAGTAATGGGAGAAAAAGTATAGTATTTACAAAAAAATTTGAAAGCTGAGTGCAGTTACGCCTACTTAAAGTAATTTCCAAGAATCTAAACCAGCGATGGCGAACCTTATTTTCGATTGGGTCAAAATTAAAAATATACCTACATTTTATAAACTCACTAAATGTTCACATTTTGAGATGACTGAATATTTTGTTTTAATGATTACAAAAAATAGCCTTTTAAGATATACTTTTCATAAACTTTGAATTGGAGGGTGGATGGGTGGGCACACTATAATGATCCTCCCAAATGAACCAGTAAGAATAAAAATCATTCATTTCATTGATGCGTAGTCATAAATTGCTTCATGATTTACAATTTCTATTGAACCTGATGATACTACAGCAGAGAACAAAAAATAAATTAATTAC
The DNA here is from genome assembly GCA_951805005.1 of Othius punctulatus. NCBI lineage: Eukaryota > Metazoa > Arthropoda > Insecta > Coleoptera > Staphylinidae > Othius > Othius punctulatus. Next base: position 49,923,484 of record OX638146.1, read on the forward strand.
CTTTACTCGCTTATGGAAATAGTTTAATGATGATTATCATTGAAGGGATACAATTACAATTTTGGGGATGATTATATTTGTGCTTAACCACCAACCCTTCAAACCTTATTTGTAAGATGATTGAAACTTTTATATATGTATATATAGATTGAAGTATTAATCAGCCGTAATATATGTAGTATAATTAATTTTTCCACTCCCTGCATGGTAAGTAGACTGTTGTAACATTGATTTGATGGAAGTAAGTCCCACTTACCGATAAGGCTATGGTTACTATGAACAACGGGAAGTAAGTAAACACTTACCTCTATCAGGGAAGTAAGTAAAATAATTTCAATAGTGTTCTATCTCTGGCACCACTCAATAAAACAGTTATAAGCATTTTGATAACGCCCCTTCGACTTCTCCGGCAGTAGGAAGGAACAGACAGCATCTGCAGCCTCTTCAATTGCCATTTCTTGTTTATTTTCATTGGAATTCATTTTACAACTGAACGAATGCAATTTCTAATATTCACACTTTGTTTGAAAAATAGTCGTAGCAACCAAAGCCGTACTGACATTTTGTTCAAGTTTCGAAAATAAATTAATCAAACACAAACAATTAAATCAACTTCGGGAGTGGAAAAACAGTTATAAGCAATTCGAGATGTAAGTTCTGACCAGTCTCGGACATTATTGCTATCTTTCGCGTCGCTCGGGCGCAAACTCGACCTCGACTGGTAAACAATACTTACCTCCCTTAATGCTTAAATAACTATATTGTTTATCCAATTGATATTGGGAAGACAACGGGTAGTCGGCCAGGGCGAAATTAAAACAAAGTTTCTTTTCAAGAAACCAAGCTTTCATATGTGTTTATTGACGTGATGAAGGACGAAATATACACGTCCGAAAGCTTGGTTTCTTGAAATAAACTTTGTTTTAATTTCGCCCTGGCCGACTAGCCCTTGTCTTCCCAATATTAATTGGTTAAACAAAAAATAATTATACTATACCGCGCGTTTTTTATCTCTGAACATGCTATGTTGGGGTTGTCATTAAAAAAAACAATGGATGACGTCATAACTCAAAAACAAATTATGGTTGAAGACCGACTGTCATGCAAAAATGTATATTTTTATCAAAGAAAATCGACGTGTTCGAGAATTTTTATTCAAATTTTTTTATGTCGGTTTTAATGAATTTATTCCATACTTTAGGTGCATAAATATATATATATATATATATATATATATATATATATATATATATATATATATATATATATATGGTGTTGTTTTCTATAGTTGTTAGAAAACTTATGTTTTTCTTTAATATTTTGTTTGTTTTATTTTTGGGGATTAGGTAGGTCAATACTTTTATACTTGTTTGTAATCTTCATGAATGTACATAACCCTTTTGAGAATAATTTTCTTTTGTAAAAAAACAGTAGTAATTCTTTTATCATTGTTCCACTGTTAGTGGATAATGTGTAAACGAGTACTACGAAATTAATATATAAATTTGAATATAATATATGAATTTGGGCGTCAATTTGAAAAGTTGCCTACCACGTTTTTCATAGAACTAATGGTTATTTTTAAAATTACTCAAGACCGTTTGGGTCGTTCGGAGTATGAACCAAAATGGCTTAGGTAATGTCGACCCCCTGCCCACGCTTTAAGCCACATCCACCTTCATCTAAAAAAATTAAATGGCACCCTCCTACTTGGGGTACATCGTTAGAAAACCCTTGTAAACGTGTGAAAGTAAATGTTTCCTTGTTTTCTACACAAAAATATGGCCTGCTTTCAAACTCCTTCTTTCTTACTTTCTAAATGGTTTGTTTAGTAATAGCTTGACATTATTGTGCTATTCTTTCTCGTAATTTTTCATAAGTATCTGGTTGATTTTTATAAAAGTTCAAATTTTCATTAATTTCAACAGCGAATTCTGTTTTAAGGGGTCACTTGAAATCTGTAGCTTATAAAACATAAATAAAAAATGAACCGGATACCATTGAACAATTACGAGAAAGAATAACACAAGAATGTTGAGATATTACTGGACAAACCTTCAAAAAGCAGGCTAGATGTTTGTTTATAAAACAACGGAAACCATTTTTAACATTTACTTTAACATGTTATTTGAGTTTAATTAATTTAACACTGTTGCACTTTATTTACGCTTATTAATACGACTATTATATTTCATTTACTTTTGTTATTCATTTTTCAGTTAGTCAGTAGTCAGTCTAGAATTTGTCCTCGTACCGTTAAGACCTAAAATAAACCATTTTAAAAACACCTTTCCGTGTGCTCCCAACGTAACTTGCATATGTTGAACCAAAAATAGTTAAAGGAACATTAGCTAAATCCTTTATTTCACCTCATTGTCAGGTAATGAGTCCCATTCTCTCAACATATTGTTCTCAGGTATTTGTCCCATTGTTGCATCCTTATTCTCAATTTGATTTTTTCGAAAACTGTCATCAAAAGTTGACATTTACGTTAAATTTTCAGTTGACAAAGTGACTCTTTTTTGTCACCTAGCTGCGAAGTATTTTTATGTTCTAGAACGCCAAAGGTATTTCTCGTTCTAGAACATAAAACAAATGTCGAAATAATTTGTCAATTATTCAACTTAATTTATAATTTTATTAATTTAATACATAACATACGAAAACTATGTTTTACCATTGATTATAATACCCATTATATATATTATAATATATATTATTATAATCAATGGTTTTACCCACTACATTTAAATTGAAAGTGCAGATATTGCACTGAGTCAAATTTATGTCAGATCCAATGCTGTCGGTTATCGTAGGGTTCAGTTGTGGATGTCCAATGCTAAAATTGTTCAAGTTTACTGCACACGTTGTATTATTGGCAACTTCCGTAGGATCTGCTGAAGATCTTGCATAATAATGCAAGAATAATCTTGCAATTAATTTGCAATTGAAATTTTATTTTGTATAGATTCTTCTATGGATGTTTCCGCGTTGAAACATCATCGGTAACCCTCGGCAAAATAACTTCCATCCTTGAACGCAAAAGTGGCATTTCGCGTTCTAGATAAAAAATAACTATTGAAATTCTGTATATAATCTATCGATTTTGTTTCTCTACATAAAATTATTTTGGAATTCCACCAATTCCAATTCTAAATTATCAAGTCCTAAGTACCAAGTGAACATGGTTAATTCAAAAAAACAATCCAAATTGAAAGGCTTTCCAAATTCATAAAATGTTAAAATATCATCGAGAATCTTCAAACTAGTTTGTTTCTTGGAAATGTTTCTGTAGGCATGGAAAATATTGCATTGCCTATTTTCATTCTGAAATCATTACTGAAAATATCAAGTCTTGTCATGAACGTGTTGATATTTTCCAGCATGGTTATTAACTCAACTAGTGGTTAACATCTTACCTAGTGCACGTGGGTTACCCGAAATGGTTACGTGGGTCACTGGGTGACCCACGGGTCATAGGTTCGCCAACGCAGATTTAAACTATCACCAATAAATTCTTTAGGTAGGCTTATGTCTTGCTATTTTTGAATGTCATAGATAAATAAAATTTATTGTTATTAACATTTGCTGATTTTTTATATTACACCACTAGTGGTCTAATAAGCTTCATTATTCAATCGAAACAGTGCCAAAATCAAGGTGTAATGGGGTTGTTATAAACAGTTGTTGATAAATATCTATAGCAACCGACCGTACTCTTGCTGGAGTGCATAACGTGTATTGGGTTGCCTAGCATGCCGGTGTTTATTTTGTGATATTGGCCTCGTGCGGCCTCTCCCGCCGTCTGGCTGCACCACAATAACGGTACATTTACAGCTGCTCGAGGCTGCCTCTCTCCTAGCCACGGGACCGAACGGCCCCCAGACAAGGACGGGGCGACTCGCCTCTTCAGCAACGCTGCGCCGCGCACACTACAGACAGTTGACGTACGGTCCGTGCATCTGTCAAAACGTACGAAGGCGGAAGGTCCGCGAAGTGCCGTGTTGTTGTGAGTGTGTGCAAACTGTGGTTTCTTCTAAATTTAAAGTGCGATCAGCAGTGACCTGCCGTGTCTTGTCTGTGCGTGAACCCCGCCGGAATGGCCGTCGCCGGTCGGCGAGAGTGATGGGTGCTCTGGTGCGCACAAAGTTCGCCTTCCTGAGAGGATAAACGGGGGCCCCCCAGTCGGCAGGAGGACATCGCCGATCAATAGAAAAGTTAGTACCCTGTTTGTCGCCGTCTTCCCCGTGGGACTCGAACCCCCGGCGTGCGATTGCCCCGGCGAACGCCATTCCGTGCACCCAGGTCGTTTTATCGATTAGGCACAGGGGCAGGGCACTTATAATTGCAGGTAGTTGCACCCTCGGGACGTGTGCCGGCCACCCTTGGACCGTGCACGTCGGCGAACGGCCGGTCTTTAAATTTAGGTTATGTCTGATGTTCTTCAATTGTTTCAAACAAAAAGAAACAATAGCAAGTACCCATGGTCCACCTGATTTTAATGTCAGGCCTTGCTTTTCGATTATTTTTACAGTGTACTTTAAAAACTGATACTAATAGTCAGTTACTAATGTCAGTTGTGACAATAATTTCTCTGATAAAATTGATGAAATTGTACAAAAATTGAATATGAATATCAAAGAAATTTATATTGAAATTTGATGCTAGTACCTATTTGCCGAAATTCGATTGTATTTTATTGAAATTAGAGCAATTCAACAATTACCTTTTCTTCTATCCAAATGTTATGGTTTATCATAAAAAGTTTCCGGTATAAAATATAAAAAAAAATGAATATTTTGAATGTTATAAAAAATATGCATTTTGTGAAAATGTGAAAATATTTAAAATTCAACATTTTCTGGTATTTTATAGAATACTAAATGATTTTAATAGTAGAAATTTCTTAAATTTTGAAATGTGCATTTTGTGCAATTTTCTCAAAATCGTTAATAGATTAAATGGCGACTTCAAAGACTGTTAAATTTAATATATTTTATGAAAGTTTAAAGGTATTTTATGACTTTTTTAACAAGTTTTTATTATTATTTTAGGTATATACATTTTCGGCAAGTATTACATATTTTATAGAATGAAGTTAAATAAAACATTGTATGAAGATTACTGACAATTTACAAGAGATTCAAAGAAGATTCCACATTTTGCAGAATTCCAAGGAACAAATGACTACACCTAAATTCAACTTATGATCAGATTGTCAAAAATTGAATGCAAAATTTTTCCTAAATTTATTTTTACAATTATAAGAGAAAGTGCAAATCTGAAAACTTAACAGAAAAAATGAGTGAAGATTCTGAATTTTGTTGAAATTTGATGCTATTTTATGGAAATTTCATCAATTCGGAAATTGGCTTTTCTGTTATCCCAAGTTAATGTTGCTTGTTGAAAAATTTCTGATATTTTATTAAGAATTAATGCATGATCTAAATGCTATACAAATTGTGAAACCTTTTAGAAGATCAATGAAAATTATAAAATTTGTTGAAATTTGATGCGAGTATTTTGCTGAAATTTGATGGTATTTTATGGAAATTTGAGCAATTCAACAGTACCCTTGTCTTTTATCAAAATTTTATGGTTTATCATGGAAAGTTGTGATATACAGGGTGTCTCCAAATTATGTGGAAATGACTTAACAACAGATTACTGGGATCAAAAGAAGACGATTTCACAAAACTTATCTATATACAAATGCGTTTGGTTTAGCCAGTATTCAGCTTCAAAGTTAATTTTAAAAAAACCAAATTTGATTATAAAAGAGAACGCTTACATTGATTTGGATGTGGTTTGGTATGACACTTTATACGGGTATAACTCATATTTTGACATAATATTGTAAATATCAGTAGACTCGGTTGTATATAAAACAAGTGAGGCCCAACATTAATACATTCATATTTTTTAATGACAATAGCAAATAAATTAAAAAATATCAAAGCGGACGCAGGCATTCATTATTAAGTTTTTTTTTTATCTTTATAGTTCTTGATATCTGTTACCGTTTCGACACAAAAAAAATAAAATGTGAGTGACTGCGCTACACTCGTTTGGAAACAAATGTAATCTAGTTACCGGATTGATGATGGTTTATTCACAATAATGAATATAAAGTACATTTGCGCCGATAAAACAGATATTTAGCTGGTTTTAGGATTTTAAGAACCCTAATATGAGCCACAATACGAAACTACTGGGCAATATTCGGCATAATGTGGGCAGAATTATGGCCTATGTTATTTGTTCGAACCCGCTCATGGGGGTCCCACACCATAGAAATTCGACTAATGATTTATGTGTTAACGGGAGCTGGGCGAAACGAAACAACTACGGGGCAATACAGGGCAAAATTATGGCATATGTTATTTCTTCGAACTCGCTTATGTGGGTCCCACACCATAGAAATTCGACTAATGACATATGTATTAACTGATGCTGGGCAAAACGAAACAACTACTGGGCAATACTGGACAAAATAATATCCACGATTATTTAAATAATAATTAATTTACACTACAGATTTTTTTTAATTCAACGTTTAAAATTACAAACGCACTGGAAAAAGTTTTTAGTTGAATGGTACCCAAATAAGTGAAACCAAATATGGACGTAGCTACTCCGAAATAAATCATTTGAATTTGCACTGCAATATACCCCTCGCCAGTAGGAGTGAGTACGCATGACACACCATAAAGTTTTGCGTGAATCGTATGTGGTAAAAATTCAACAATTTCAACTGTAACATTCTCTGCGAACAGCACAAGCGGCTGTGCTGAGTGAACCGTGACCTTTTCTCTTACTTCCATTCAGTGTGTTTGAATGTAACATCTACTGATTATGCTATGTACCAATTCGAAGGTAATTTAACGGATACCGCAGTGGCCGCCTTCTGGGCCGTTCTGGGCCGCCTCACGCAATTAAAACAATTTATGTAAATCATGGGCCGTAATTGGCATCTCTGTGGCCATGCGCCGGAACAAATTTAATACAAGGCGATTTATTATTTACTGGTGTCAGGAAATCGGATGCCAGATGGGCGTTTTGTTAAATCAAAACGTGCGAAATTTCCAGCGCAATGAGGAAACCCTTGGAATTCAATTAAACACTTATGAAACCGGGTTAAAAATATGCTGCAACGAATGAAGAATATACATTTTTTCAGAATGATTTTATTTGTTTATCCTTGTTTTTGACATTTTTTTGAGAAAATTCTAAATAACTTGGCAACCCTGTACTAACATTTTAAATAAAAAAATAGTTCTGATTTAACAAAATTGCGGTGCAATATAATATCCTAAATTATACATCGTGTTCAATTAAAAAATATATATAGATTGTATCGTATATCGAACACCCTGTGTATTTGAAACTAATTTTAGTATATGCACTTTATGGTCAGCTGAAATTTTATTTGAAACATCTTTAGTATATTTTCATAATTAAACGAGATATCCTCCGATCCCGCACTGTTGACTCACCCTGTATATATTATAATCATTAGAAAGAAATAACTTTTAATAGGCCATTCTGCCATAACGAACATATCAGTACCTTGCGATTTACAGAAACTTAAACCTTGCACCTCGAGGCTGTGAGCCACTTACCCAACCTAACCTAACCTAACCTAACTCTCGAACCTGATATGTAGATCAAGTTAAGGTGGCTCGTTTTCTTTGGAATTTTTCTGTACTTAGATTAATAATGTTTTTTTTCTTCAATTTCTTAACGCAGTTTCACTTTATTAGACAGCATTCGTTTTTGGTGTTCAACGATTGTTACAGTTGTAGTTACAAAGTGGTTGCTATATCCAATTTATCTGTTACGTGTAGTAAACATCCGATGCTAGTATTAACTCGTATCTGTTATCGACTGAAATTTTATCAGGATATGCCACGTAATAACATTTATCACTAACCAAATATCAACAAGTGTGTGTATTTCATGTTGTATTTACTTACTGTCGTCTACCTTGAAAACAGTGAAGTTTCACAACACGATCAATATTTGGTGCAGTTTTTAATAGCAATCTTTGGATTTATTGAAAAAATCTCCAGAAATTTTATCGTTATTCCGAAATCTGTACAGATCCCAAATGTAATTGAGAAATCAGGGAAATTATTGAAATATTTCTTGAAATTGGACTATATTTAGAAATGTCTTGATACTTTTTAAATTATCGACAAATTTGGAGAATGAAAAAAAAATGAGTAGGTAAGAATCATGTCAATCATATTTGATTTGTATGATCTCCAAATTCTCTCTGAAAATCTTAAGAATTATTGAGATATCTGTAGAAATCTGTAAAATATTATTAATTCTTGGGTGTTATTAAAAAATCACTGAAGTTTGTAACGGTTTCGAACCTAGGTGTTGTACAAATTATCATAATTTGTAATATTTTTTCATCATTGCATTTATTTAACTACAATTCATCCTTAAATGCAATTGGATACATTTAATTTCTTTAACTGCATATTACATGAATTCTTATAATTCAAGTAATATTTGAGTTTTTTAAAGTTTTTGCTTGTGATCTAGTGATAGTAATTTACGTTATGTTTAATTTATTGAAATCTTTATCGTGACAACTGAATTTGGGTCGTTTTATGGGTAATGTGTCTGTTAGTAATTGTTGTTAGTAAATAAAACACAAATATACATATAAATATATGTTGATTCAATATGATTTATTCATTTAATAGGTTGTGCAAACAATTGTCAAATAAAATACTCATTTGTGACTAAAATTCATTAATTATTCTTTATTAATATTGTTTTTATATATTTTTAATTAATAATTCTATTTATTTCGTACCAATCAATCAATATTAGAAATAATCGAAATACCTTAAACCAACCTTACCAACCATCGTTCGTTTATACAACTTTTACCTTTTGTTTTCATGATTTGATTTATTCAATTAAGAGGTGATTTCTTTTCTTTTATTATATATATATATATATATATATATATTTAATATTTTTTTAAATTTTTATATTTTTCTTGCATTATAATTTTCTTTTATTTTCATTTCATTTTTTATTATTATTTTTGTATATGATATTTTACTTGCATTATAATTTTCTTTTATTTTCATTTGGTTTCTAATACATATAATTATGAGGAAAATCGAATCGCGGAAAAAAGGAGTCTAAGATTTGTGCACGCTTGCCTTGACTAAGGTACATATTTCTGACCTTTATAGCTAATCTCATACCCTAACCCTTGCATGTCGACGTGTATGAGACATAAGCCCCTCATTTGGTTTTATTGTTATTTTCTTTCACTCTTAATTGAATTTTATTCTATTTTCTTTTGTTCTTATTTGAATTTTATTATATTTTCTTTTATAATTTACAATCTATTAATTACGTACGATGATTGTTTATTTTAAATGCAACACCTGGTATATTATCTGTAATCAAATAATTTTCTTTTTTTAATGTTAATTTTTGCAATAAATCTGAAAACACTTAATATTTCCGAAACAGTTGAAGATAGGTATAGGACATTGTACATGAAATATGTCTAGAATTTTCTGAAGAATCCAAAAATTGAATAATGTACAAGGTGTTGCATTTAAAATAAGAAAGTTGGTATTGGCCACGGTCACATGACACACCCTGTATAAAAAGTTTTTATTGAAAAAAAAGCGCAACTAAAAATAACAATCGACGTGTCCGAGCGTTTTTTCGAACACGCCCCCATTTATTTATTATTGAATTTATTCCATTTGGGTGATACACCCTGTATATACTCTGCAATATGATAATTCTTCTTTTACATTTTTTGTTAAACAAAATAGTCACTAATTCACATGGTTCACATTTAGAGTTCATAAATTTGATTCATTCGCAGATTTTATAAAATTCATCGACAATAATAGTTTTGTTACATGCATAAGCATTATCACCTGAGAATTATTTGAACCGAGTGCAAATTTATATTAATCTTCAACATTTTAACGCTTTACGCGTTAAAATACACTATGTCCAACTGGTGGAACAACCTAATAGAACTCATTATGGGCTAAACTGAAGAATTACATTAAACCCTGTTCAAAAGTGAACTACCCTATAGAATTATTTTGTCTCGAATCTAAATACTTTACATTTAATACTTTTGGACTTGGTTCAAAATAATTCTCAGTCGACGATATGTTGAACCAAACATAGTGAATATCAACTTTGATAGTGATTTTTAGTTTTTTTATTGATATATTGTGATGATTGATGTTTCCTACGATTTTTAGGCCTGTTATGATTAGATTGTTTTTCTTTTTCTTCTTTTTCTTGCTTTTTCAGTTGTTCTTCTATTTTCTTTAGTCTTTCGTTTGTCGTTGGTGTGCTTATGTGTTTTTTTTTTCTTTTTTGGCTAGTTTATACTAATATATTTTTTGCACGCAATGACTACATTATTTACTTGCAAATGTACACGGATAGTGTAAGTTGTGTGGCCACCTAATGTATGTATATAACAATACTTTACTTAGAGAAGATTGTGTAATGTCTCGCCTTTGTTAAATAATCCCAAATGGCTGCGATTCTATAGAAAATTTACAGAGTGTTCAAATTGATTGTAATATTTCCATTAGAAAATAATTTATAGTATATTGTGCATCAAGGGCGCCACGAAACGAAGGGCTGCTAAAGCCTTTCTGCCTGCTGGACAAACGCTATTTTTCCGCCTACCTACAATATCTGACCTTTTTGCTCTATAATCAACCGTATTTCGTTTCAGGTACGGCTGCACATTGATGACTTTTCTTATGTCAATATTTTGTTTTATTTTAAGAACCGACTTCAACATTGAATGTTCAACCACAATGTAGCACTATTTGATTGTTTCTGCTATATACGCCTGTATTGTACTTCCAGTAATGTTTTTTGACGTTTTGGCCGTTATCCAACTACAAAACTTATTATATTGGAGTACATACCGAGTCTAAGATTTTATTCGTTAATAAAAAATATATGTACTTCCTTAATTTTTGGAATTAAAGTGGTACAGAATTTTTTAATTTACATTGTACTTTTGTTACTACAATTGGTTGCGGGAAATGGTTCACGTTTGTCTCTCAATTCGCTTAAATTTCTTCCACGGCGGGTAAACGTAACACAGAATTCTACTAATGTTACGACAATTCGTGGCGAAAAATGGATCTTCATTCGACAATCAGTCACTTTTCAAATGCGATGCTGTTTGCGATTATTATTCTGCTTGCCACTTTTACATTGTTATTAAGATGCGCTGATCTTGATTTATTCAACTCGGCTCGTCTCAGTAACACCGAAACACAACAATAGAATATGCTCGGTTTGCTGACCTTCATAGATCGTTATCTCGAAATATGTAAATATGAGAAAATATATGATGCCCTGCATATACCTTTGTCAACGCATTCAACCGAATCCGCTTGTAAACCGAAACAGACGTAATTACGCATTAAAAATTCAGCTATTAACGTTCGCCAGGGTTTAAAGGTGAAATAGAATTTCACATTACGTGGAAACGACTCTTAAATTTTGAGCGCTGTGACATTTGAGTTACGAATACGAATATTTGTGTGTTTACTACGCCTTGTTACAGCAGGTGTAGTTGAAGGGATTATTTGATGTACACGTACACAAATCTGCATCCATTGATTATAATAGTCATTTGCAATTCAGCCTTATTTTATTAAATACTGGTAATAATCCTGTTATGAACATATGCATAAGTAAACATATTAAAATACTAACAAAAATAAGCATAAGTTTTATGTGCAATTCTTTAAGTTCACTTAAAATTAATTATATACTTACCTTATTTTTTACGGTCATTTTTTTTAATTTCATAATTCGATAAACCAATAATATGTATCAATAAGATAGTTCTAGTATCTATTACACTTTGGAAGACAATAGATTAATAGATTGATCGATGTGGCTTTTATTTGTTGAAAATTCATAATTAGAAATGTATAAAATAAAGTTCCACTTTTTAATTGAAAATTAAAAAGTGTAACTTTATTTCATACATCTCTAATACTGGATTAAGTTATGGATTCAACTGTAAGTATTATGAACCCGGGGAACTAATCTTGGTACTTATTAATGCAAAGACTACAACATATAATTTCTTAATTTGGTAGGACCATAAACAACATTAGTACCAAACTGAGGCTCAGATTTTCCTCATGAAGCTCTACTATGCGTGATATTTCTTGGCCGCAGTTCCTCTGCTCTTTTTGATAGCATTTCAGATACATATTTGTGTGCCAAACGCTTTCACTAGCAACGTCAGCATCAAGCCTCTTCAGTTAAAAATAAATATGAATGAGTGCAAACAAAAAATTAATCTAGGCCTAATAATGAAATTCAGAGAAATTCAAAGAGATTCGGAAATTTCGAGTAAATCATAGTACATCAACACACAATTGCACATTGATTTTTAGCCTTTCCTCCTTGAAGGGATATGGCGAAAGAATTTGTTCATGTCTGCCTCTGTGTGCATGTGTATGTGTGTTACGACTTATTTCACGATATACTGTAAACACTCGCGACAATTTGTCGCAGAATAATTAGCTCATTAAAACGCTCTTTATATTTTTGCATGACATTCCGCAATTAATGTAACAAGCGTTTTTACTTCGGTTTTTACTACATGCTGCTACGTTTCACGACAGCATTGTTGGAATTAATTATCCTGCATATCTGTGATGTTATTTTCAAGTGTCGATTACCAAAGTATGATAACTTATCATCACATAGATAATTTACTCGCCAAGGTTGAATTTAGTAAATGTATTTTATAATTATTATTTGTTATTTGTTAAAGTACTTTCTGGTTTCTTCTAGTATTTATTTATTTATTTTTCTGTACTAGTTTCGGCTTAATATTCAGCCATCATCAGGGGTTCTACAAAGAATATAAATAAACTCTGTTCCATTTTTATTTTTAACTAAGAATGCTGTGGTTCATTCTATAAAGTTTTACACATGAACACCAACAAAAATGTGACAGTGAAAAAAATATTAAATGTCAGATTTCTAACAACGTTGCCTAATTCATATATTAAAATAATTAAATTATTGCTTCAATCATTCAATCATTTTGATGGCAATATTGCCCACTGTCCACTATAACTTTTTTTTTTAATATAACCTATTTTTTATTCAAACGTCACAAATGTGGCACTTTGCGTCCTTGGATATGCAAATTGTGCGTAGGAGAAAAAGCGTTTATTTTGTCTGCAGGCGGAGAAAAAGTAAAAAATTCTCGTAACTATAGTCTTATTTGTTATTTTCTTTGTTACAAAAAATAACACTAAATGTACAGCTTGTTAAAGTAACAAATACTCATAACTATACTTTTATTTGTGATTTTTTTTATTACAAAAATTGACACTAATGTACAGTTAGTTATAGTGGCGCTCTGAAAATTAAACCCACTGCTGCCAGCCACACCTGCTACAAATGCAGTGTTATTAATATTGGATCCATTTGCTGTTTCACGATGAGTCTCAAGTTCATTCACAGTTTCAATGAAGTTGTTAGGCTCCAGAATTTTCTTTGCAATATCTTTCTTATTTGTTAAAGATTCCTCGATGTACCCTTCAGCCACATTACTAGATTTCCATAAACCATGGCGTTTCAAACAGGTAATTGTCAGCGCCTCCGCTACCAGCAATGTCGCCGAAGTTAGGCAATGACTAGAGTATTTCTTCCAATGTGGTAACTTTAAATAAGATGCTACCTCTTTGGCTGCTTCTCCAATTTTATGAATTCCCACTACTATTCGATGGCAGATTCCATTATGGTATCTTAGGAAAAATCTCTGCTCTTCCATACCAGCTGGTCTAAGTGAAGCAAAGGATTATGTTTACAATTTGATTGATAACTTGATTGATGACACATTCATTTCAAATTAATCCCTGCTATAAAAATATCATTTCCTTGGAAGCGCTCGTTTTGATTATTCATTATGTTTTTTCCTTCCATAATAGCTTTTTTGTTCTCTATCCCTTGTAACATGTTTAATCTATCTCTTTTTTCTGAAAATTTAATGGGTTTGATATCTCCAAAATGGTGTCCTGTTTCTATAAATGGCACGTTAATCCTGTTGTCCACTTAAATTCTGTTTCGCCTTTTATGTTCATTCTACCTTGTCTTAAACAAGGTCCCTGTTTGGCATATGTATATACCATCACAATATTTACAATTATTTTGATATACTCCTGATTTATTTAATTTGTCTATATTTTCTATTTTACTGTTGATTATAAATTTTCCGATATTATTTTTGTTAATTTCTAATGCTTTAATATTATATTTCTTAAATTCTTTACATGTTCTTTTACTTTTGTTTGTCACATATGGTAATGTAACATGTTTTTTCTTTTCTACCGTAATTTCTTCATTATAGATAAATTTAATTATATTCGTTCTCAATTTTCTTTCAAGTATTTTATCAATAAATATCTTATTAAAGCCATTGCTAATACCAATTTGGTATATTATATTTAATTCTTTATTATAATCTTCTTTCTCCATTGGTATATTTATTAAACGGTGTATGTATGAATTTAGAGATGATTGTTTTAGATGTTGTGATTGGTATGAGTCAGATGGAATTATTATATATGTTGTTGTTGGTTTTCTATATATTGAGAATTTTAATTTGCAGTATTCAATTTTTGTTGTTAGGTCTAGAAAATTAATTTTACCATTTTGTTCTTTTTCCATTGTGAATTGAATTTTTGTGTTTATAGCGTTTGAGATTATTACGAACCAATCTAGTTGTCTCTCTGTACCATAATAATAATAGTTATTTATGTATCAAGGGCGCAAAACACTCAAAAGAGCCAACAGCAGCATGTTACTCCTCAGATCCAGAAGACAGACAGGAATTGAAGAAATATCAGAAACGGTTAAATAAAGCTTACTAGGAGCAGCCACAAACAAATCTGTGAAACAACAAAAATAGTAAATATGAATGTGAAGAAGACATAGCCAACAACAGCATGTTACGCCTCAGATGCAGAAAAATATTAGAGCCGTTTAAATATAGCTTCTAGTAAGCTATATAAATATAGCTTACTAGAAACAGCCAAAGAAAGCTCCGAAACAACAAAAATAGTGAATAAGAATATACAGAAGACATAGTGTAGGACAAAAGATTTTAAATAAAAAATTAAGACAGAAAAGATAAATCGAAGAGATACCTAAATACAAAAATAGACCTGCATATATGTAGCAAACAAAGGAAAACGTAACGAAGTAAAGATAAAGGAGATAAAAGATAGAAGAAGTAAAGAAGTTAACGAAGTAAAGATAAAGATAGTGAGTGAGGAAAGCCAAACATATGATATGTACACCAGATGCACACCAGATATGTAGCAAACAAAGGAAAACGTAACGAAGTAAAGATAAAGGAGATAAAAGATAGAAGAAGTAAAGAAGTTAACGAAGTAGAGATAAAGATAGTGAGTGAGGAAAGCCAAACATGAGTCATGAGCAAAATATGGGGCAAATAATTAAAGAACAAGAATTGGGCAATATTTACCCTGATAACATACAAACCGCTTAATAACCACAATTTATATCTACTTTAGATACCGGTTAAGTGATTTGTTGCATTACGACAAGAACTTAAAATGTAATCATTAATTTTCCACGCAGATAAAGCCCAATTTGATGGTGATGTATAACTAGTAATACATCTTCTGCACTTAATTAAATGTGTAATTGAGGATCATAAATCTCATTTGTGGATCTCAGTCTTTCAAATTGCCTTTCTGTAAGACACAAGTGCCTATACAACGGACTCACCGTGGGTGAGCAGCTTCTGCATCGCTAATGTGCGGTCGTTAAATATGCATGCGACGATAAAACGAAACCAATTTCGTTTTCATTTCTGGAGAGGTTAACAAACTGATTGATTATGAGCGCGCAGCTTTTATCTTCTCACTGACTGACCGACCTCTCCTTGCAAGCGCATACACTCCGCTTGAGAATTTCTAACGCCGAGGATTGACCAGTCGTCGCCTGAAGCCGATATGCCGTTTTCATTTTGCACAGGCCCGTGCCTGCAATTAAAATAATCATTCGGTGATTACGCTCGAAGGAACGCGGTCACGATTCACACGGTGATGGTTGAGGAGAAAAGCAATGTTACAAGTTTGCACATTGAAAACAAATCAGAATCAGAAAAATCTCTAGTATACTTATGTTTATGGAGAATGCAGAAATCTACATTTAGTCACCAATCAATATAGTGAAGAAAAGGTACCACAATTATTATGTTTGTCAACAATATTCTTATTAACAATATTAGAATATTAGAATATTAACAATATTCTTAGCTTGCTCAACATATATTAAATCAGAATTCGTTGGAAAATATTAGGGCAAGAGAAGTGTGACAAGAAATTTTAATTGCCCGCAGTATTTCTTCGTATTTTAGCACTTATCGGAAATTGCTGATTAAAAAGGTGAAGTAGACTCAGAGAAAGGCACAAAAAGAATATATAAAATTGCATCAAGTTTGAAATCGCCGTATGAAATTGCAATTCGATTAACAACTGTCTACGCGACTGCCGGCCATCGATTAACTGCTTCACGCTGCAGATGTCGCACGAGCTCCAGTACCACGTCAAGCTGAGGTACTCAATACGGGAGCCAACTGGATACCACGAAGCTTCCAGCGGGATCAAAGACCATCTGCAGATGTTTTCGGCACGAGTTCACGTGTGGCACAAAGAGGCCACACGTGAACCGCTTCTCACATTTGTGGACGATTAACTCAATTTATGTAGCACATTGTAATTGGAATCGCATGAGTTTGCAAATTGTCCGCAGCAATCGTGTCAATTTCTATTGATCGCTTTTTGCGGGTTAAAAATTTGAAGCGCTTTTTTCCGCGTCGTGAAATCGTGCTCAATTCCCGACATTTACTGCGGTCTTAATTGGACCTGGAATAACAGTGTTTGCGCTCCTCGTTACACTTGGTCATACTTGGTGGGTTCGTCATTACCTGCCGGGGGCAGCGTTGTAGAAAAATGTCACACACGGATGCCCCACCGTCATTCGTGTCCCCTGTGGTTTGATATGATACACACGCCGACTGAAAATGAAAGCAGCATCGGATCGGCTCCTTCCTACACACACGCGAGGGAAACTTGCGGTTTCGTACTTGAAATGTCTCCCGTCATTTGATCCAGATCAGTGCCATTCCTATAAGAAGATGATACCACTTGGTGCGTTCCAATGTGCGCCAATTATGCACATTCTCGTGTATTCAAATAATCACGATTGGATTCCGATGGGCTTCAAATAACCGTTCTTAGTATTTAATACTAATAATAGTATTTCCTAGGTGCGGTGACCATTTCTTAAGAGGCCTCTTTACCCCAGCATTATTAATAAGCGACAGCCAAATAATTCATAAACGGGTTAACATAATTACAATCGGAGAACTGATATAGAAAGTTTAGACATTTATCTACAATTGGACAAAGTAGTTTTAAGAAATAAATTAAAAGTGACTTATTTCTGATCAACAAATCGGATTTATGTGCAGACAAGAATACTTCATTACCATCCAAGATATTGGAACAAAAAAAAGAAGGTGGTTCGCAACGACATTAGCTCCAAATACCCCGAAGGAATTTCCATTATATGTACCCTGTCTTAATTAAATAAATACAGAAGAAAATACCACAAATCGGCTAAACATGCCATTCTTTATCAACATAATAAATCACCATTTTATTATTTCTTAAAACCACTCGTCTCAATTGTAATCACTATTTTATTATTTCTTAAAACTACTCGGCTCAATTGTAGATAAATGTCTAAACTTTCTAAATCAAGTCTCCGATTGTGATTATGTTGACTCGTTCACGAATTATCATTTTGGCTGTAGTTTACATACAATTCCCTATACCGCCTTTGGGTAAACAGGCCTCTTAACGTACCAACAAATAGAGAGTAATAAGAGACGAAACGAAAATATAAAATAGATAAAACTATCAATACAGAATGCAATACATACAATGCCTTAATGACCAAACCTAATTGACATATAAATCTCTTTATAATTTTATAAATAATACATATAACACATAAAACAACAACTACTATTATAATTTATAGTTAAACATTTTTCTAACAATCTTAACTCGTAAATTTATATTTAACCTAATTTATTGTATTCTTCGTAGATATGCCTCTGAAGATGGTTTTCTATAGCCGAAACTAGTCAGGAGATGAAACTAAATAATAAAATAAATAAACAAATACCAGTAAGTACTTATTAAAACAACCTTCAATTATTTTTGTTTTGAGATCATTCATTATTGTATTGAGATCAGGTATATTCGAACGAAGCGGAAGCCGAGTTCGAATGCTGATCGAAATACCGATCGAAATTCTGTATAATCTGCAACAAAACTCGCAAAAAGGTGAGACTTGCGCGCTAAAATTGTAAAGCGGTTTGCACCTTGAGTTGTGCTTCCGACTACAATTTATGAATTATCATCAATAGGTACGTACAAATATTAGCACAAATCAATACAAAGTACACATAGCATATAATCTCTTCTCTTGGCATCTCGTCTCTTGGCATATACGAATGATCAACAATGAGCAGCAACTCATTATCACCCGAAACGGTAACAAACAGATACACATTTTATTGCGATCCACTTAATAAGAATATCGTTAGACTCTGAGACGTTCCGCATTAATTAAACACGCCCGATTATGCATATGTATCTAGGAAAACAACGGTAATTAAATCCAATTAACATTTAAGTCGAGCGTATAAACACACGCGGCTTTCTGAACACAAATATAACGGGAAAACCATTGGAATGACAACCATTTTAATTGATATTTGCCTGGCCGACCTTTCTCAATGCGCAAAAATCGCTTCCTGCTTAATCCAATTGTAGGGTATGCAAATTGCGTTTTAATGCACGGCAATTAGAAAAATTGTTTTCACCTTGATTGATGTTAAAATTTCCCTCTGTTTTGCTCCCCTCGAGCGGACTTGAAGGCGCAAGCAACGATTTACAAGCTCTTGGCATTCACGCCGCTCGGTTAGAAAACATTCGAATGTCCGTCGTGACACAGTTTAGACTGCGCCGAGTTCTCGTTCCATACCGAGTGTTCACTTTCACAGATGGCTAGATTAATGCTTTCTTTGTGGATCGGCGAATCGCAAGTGAAGCCGTCACAAGAAATGATACCGCCACTTTCAGAATAAACGGCGCTGTAATACTTACAGCAGCCAAAGAATTACAACTCGTTTAAGCGAGTTGACAGGATTAGACGTGTTCGAATAACATCATCGATTAATCGGCTAAATAATATTTACACATGCTAATATTCATTCCGCTTGTAGACCACTGGGTATATAGCGCACCCGTACAAGTTACATAACGTGAAAGGATACGATAATTAAATCATAATCGTATGCATTCTATCGCGGCTTTTTTATAGCTTATGTAACGCTACACTGCAAATACATTAACATTTCACTCCAGGATTAACGACATTTGCATCGTACTTTTTTTTTGCCATCGACATTGAAAACATGACGTGAATGCATTAGTGATCGCATGATAATTAGTCACTTTGGGTGACAGCGGCTAAAATACTGACGTCAATTCGGCCGAATTTTTGTATGACCAACACCTAAAGCAGTGGTCATACACAGTGAACCTCGAGTAGTAAATTACATATAAAAGTAATAATTAATATTACACGCGCCTTACAACACGGTCATTCCATGTCAAGTGGACCAGTTTCGAAAATATTCCCCGCTCGACCATCTCCAATTTTGATGAATTAGACAGTTAGCAAGTGATTCTTTTACCGATTTACTACAACTATAGGAAAATACATTGCTGCAATATCAGACCAAAGGCTTACATTCTTGTGGAAACATTTGTGAACAGACATGGTGTTTGTTAGGGCACGGTCGTGTTATCTCCTGGTTCTAGAGCGACCGTTATTTAGGTTGTGTGTCAATAATATTTAGTAGTAAATGTAGGAGTTTAAGAATTATATTTACACACTTTGTACAATAAAAAAAAAGGAATACAACACCAGACATGACAGTCAGTTTCGACCGGTTTGTGCGAAGACTGAACGTTAACTCCCGTCTAAAATAATCAAATCTTAAAACTAAACTTAATCTAAAGAGGTGGGGGTGCACTATTTACATTATTATTGGTCAGTTATAGCTTCGAGGGCGTAGTTACTTAAAGGTGGGGAGATGTAACAAACTCTTGGGCATAGCTGTACCTAGCACCCTTAATGATCTTTAGCGAACTGCCAAATGGCTGGAAAATACGGCTTAAGAATTCTCGGTACCAACTGCTCAATTGTCCAACCTAATTGTTACTTCGCTGAAATGGATTACTTTGGGTTTCCAAACATCTGTAATCTCGACGTGTTGAGCTGGTCGTAAACTGCAAATTATGCCATAACAAAGAGCACTCAAATCTGGCGGTGGTCACAGTGCCCTTTGAGGGATTAAATTGCCGACAATTAGGTGCTATAAACTGTTAATGGGTTTTTAATACTAACATGCATAACTAAATTAAATCTATGTACACCTATAATTAATTGCTGTCCAATACTTGCAATCCGATTGCAAACAGTGTTATATGCTTAAAAGGCGAATTTTGCCTATTTTTAAAGAGCATATTATTTTCTACTGTTGGCCATTAGATTATGGCTAATAACCTTACAAGAAGGAATGCGTATAGATTGTGCATTGATCGGATGATAAGTTATTTATGTTTTTTTGTTATCTTGCAACATTATATTACAGCACTCTGTGAAATAATTCCCACAAAGCAGCGAATAGTCGGAGAAATTGCCAGGTTACCTAACTGACGGCCAGGAGCGCCAACCACGTGTCGATTATTATGTCACGTACGAAAATAACGATAAGGCAAAAAATAAACAAATCAAAGCGACCGAAATAAAAATTACTCTAACCCGGTGCGCCACTATTCTATTTATTAATGTTCCGCTTTTTGAATTGGCAGCGTGCAGACGTGTAGGTATGCTGTGCACCTAAACACTGCGCTGATTCACGTAGAATTCTCATTCAGCGAGTCTCAATATTTGTGCCTACCAAAATAACCAAATAACTGTCTACCAAATAACTTCTCGGAATGTTATTGTTATATATCGAGTAGACAACATTAAAATTCCCAAAAGTTATATATTTATTACATAAATTGTTCCTCACTGCTTATCTATAGAACAACCAAAGCAATAGATTATAACAAACCTATATTGTTATAACTTAGCAGCATTGTAATTATAGTATATAACGGTATTAGGCCGATATGAGTTATATAACAGTCGAGGTTGAGATATTGTAAAATCGAGGCGCAGTCGAGATTTTATAATCAACCGAGTCTATCGGTCGTATGTTGTTTTATAGTTTTCGTGGTATTAAAATAAAAAGGATCAAATTTTGCGAAATTATTATCATAAATCATAATTACACATTTCAAGTATGCGTGATGGTTGTGTGGTAACGCTTGTGAACACCAAAATAAATAACAGTCCACGGCTGTTTAATTTTAACTGCCTTTGTTTCGATCAAGCAACAAAACCTAACCATCTAACAAAGTGCCAGAGAAAACATAAACTTTAATATTTTCGTTATAGTTTCATCTAGTGATGGGCCAATTCAAATTATAATAATCGAATAATTCGATTATTGGTATCATTCGGAATAATTCAATTATTAAAATCGTTATTGATTATTATTCGTGAAAATAAATCATTCGAATTATAATTCGTGAAAATCATTCGGATTATCATTCGTGAAAATCGAATTATAAATGATTCATAATTCGAATTATAATTCGATTGTTGGAATAATTCGTATTCGCATAATTTGATTATGCTCATCTCCATTTCATCCATTATTTATACCAGTTACTATTGTACCTTTTATTGTTTTTTTTTTGTTCTTTATTAGGAGTACTTACTGGTAGTATATTTAAAATATAAACATATTTCCTAGTTCATGTTGTATTTATTATTTCTTCTTCACCTGACTAGTTTCGGCTATTTATAAGTACTCCTAATAGAGAAGAATGAATAGATTAAAAACATATATATATATTTTCACTGAAGGAAATCAGTAGAGCCGTTTTGATATTTTTGTTAAGCAAGTTACTCTTGATAGAAATGTAAGGATATTTATTTATTTGCCGACATAAATCAACAGGTGAAAAGCATACAATTGTTTTTTTTTTGTTTATAATTATTTGCAGAATATTTGCTTAAAATGTTGCTACATAATTCATAATTATTAACCACCCTGTATGCTAGCCAACCGGTGAAACATAATATAATTCCATGGTGACAGAGATTAGATAACTTAATAAATACCAATTACGGTAATGGCTCGAAATAAATTATGATGTAAACATAACAGACATTAATTGAAAATTGGTTCTTGCAAGGTATAATTAAACCTGGATATATAATTAACCGGAAACGGCGGGTTCCGAAGTGAAGTCGGCGTGCACGCGCTTGATCGAAGCCCCCTTCTTTTTTCGTTCGCCGTTTGCGTGTCCCCCACGTGAGTAATCGAAGAACGATGCGAACGCGCGGATTTTCGAGCGTTCACCTATACACCAACAGGTGCATGCCTTTGTTTACAAATCAGCCAAATGCTCACGAATTACCTTTCATCTCTTCCAGGCAGCCATGTTCAACTTCATCAAGAAGGCCGGCGTCGCCATCGACAAGGACGAGAAGGAGCGGCGCAAGAGGGACAAGAAGGACAGGAAGGACAAGCAGAAGCGCGACAGGGCGACCATGTCTCCGGAGGAGCTGCTAAGATTAGATGAGGTAAAGTTTAATTATCTGACGGCGGATTGCCGAAACTTATGCAAACAAGCTCCCGCATACGAGATAACTCATAACAAGTTGCGACTAATTATTAATTGGATAACTTCTCTTAATGTTCTAATACAATCTGATAGTGCTATGAAATTAATATTGAATTTTGTGTGCGTGTTGTTACTAAACTTAATGTTCCCTTTTGTTGTTAACTTTTGTAGGGCGCTGCAATGATGCATTTGAAAGCCTTAGTTTACTGGTTGCAGCCTGCTTACGTCTAATTAACCGTCGCACTGCTTACAATTTTGCACAAGTGGCATTATTGTTTTATCAGGATCGAGTGTCCGGTTTACCAGGACCAGCTACTGACTCGTCAGGATACATGCAAGTAGGTAAAACGGTGTTCTTTCTGGGACATATTAAACCGATTAGACCGATCAAATTGACCAGGTCAGAGCAGATCAGAAGTAGCTCAAATCTGATAAGAAGCAGCTCAGACCAGGTCAGAAGCAGCTCAGAACAGGTCGGAAGGACCTCAAGCAGGTCAGCTGTCTATACCAGCTATAACAACTGTCTATATCAGCTAAAACAGATAGCTATTACAGATGAAATAATTAAAGGGTGTCCCAAAATGAACTGACATTCGCTGCTATATTTTTCACAGCAAAGCAAGCGTGGACATTTTTATTTGCTGTCATTAGGAAATGTTTGAGGTTAAATTATGGAAAAGTACACAAGCGAGCAACACGTAGTCATTGTCAAAATTCACTTTAGAAATGGCGAGCATTTTGTGGAAACTGCTCGCAAATGCCATACTATTTTTTTGGGTAAATTGGGTTTTGAAAGGCGAGTTTAATAAAAAAAACTTGGATCTGAAAATCTTATAGTGATTGAAGAGCTACCTATGCATCCTAAACGGTCATAGTTTAGTGTAGATTTTAGCAATTTGGAATCACGAAAATCTGGAAACAGAAAACCACAAGTAAGAAGTTTGCGACGACACGAACAGGTTACTATGCAGGAGGCGCGAGTAGCTGGGCACAATCGGATTGCAACAGGTATCTATACGGAATGTGTGTCAAATCGATTAACACCTGCCCACGCGACTACCGGCCATCGATTAACTGCTTCACACCGCAGATGTTGTCACACGAACTCCAGTACCACGTCAAGGCGAGGCACTCAATACGGGAGTCAACTGGATACCGCGAGGCATCTTCACTTATAGGACTAAACTAAAGGACCGACTCACAAACCCCCCCACGAGACGCAGGGCAACGCCGTGGCAATGTTGCTATCTATGAGTCAATTCGGAAAGTTCAGCCTATATCACATTGCTAAAATTTCCTTACAATTATGCCAACATGTTATGGAAAATATCATCAAAACAATTAATATATGCTGCAATATTCGCGGAGGTCATTTTTCAGATGGCTTGTTCCATACATAACCTCAATGTATTTAGTTTCATATAAAATTAAAAAAAAATCTAATTTCAGTTAATTAATTTGGTTCGTTTTATGGCTGTTAGTAATTTGTGTTAGTAAGCAAGACACAGATATATGTGTTTAATACGATTTATTGATTTTAAGAGGTTTTTAAATGGATTGATTAAAAATCTAAAATGTTAGTTCTTTTTGCGACACCCTATTCTATAACAGCTCAAACATATAGCACCTCCTTTCAGCTGCTTCTGACCTGCTTTGAGCTGCTCAATTTGATTGGGTTTCGTCAAGATTTTAATTGAAGTCGATAATTTGATCAATTCTCCAAGAAGGGACACCGTTTTACCTACTCACGCACTAATATGTGACATTTTCACGTCCAATATTTTAGTGTTTACTGCATACTTAGTGCTAGCGCAAGGAAAAATCTTGTTTCGACATCTTTTGCGTACACAAATTAATTTCGTATAGAAATTAGATTATACATTAAAATATACGAATAAATAACTCTTTCGGCAGAAGCTCTTATTTCTTTTATAAGAGCAAACATTTCTGTAGGTAAGAGTGCATATTACAAGAAACGCCGATCCACTCTAACATCCCTCCTCGCCATTTCCTACTACCAGAAAATACATTTTCAGTGATAAGTTGTTCTGAAAAGTTTTTTAGTTTTAGAGTAGAAATTAGTATTCAATGTTCCTCAGCTATATCTGCAATGTGATAAAGGAGGTAAGATTTATTAATTATATTATAATTTTAAAATGTTACCATGTTAGGAATTAGTCTATATAAATGTTGCTCGAAACAATCTTTAACTCGTAAATGCATTATGATAGTATCTTAATTTACTATCTAGACTCTAGATATAATATCTATTAAATTCTAGAGTATCTATTTCAATATTATAAATTGGCTTAAGGTTCATCACTTTGTCCATATTTATTATTATTAGAACACGTGCATGGTGTTTTTTTACATAACTTTGGCTGCTTAATATCTATATTTTGCTAAAAATGAATTACCAGTATAAAATGTAACTCTAAATGTAATTGGATTTCTGTAAAACTTGTTCATACTTGTATGATTTACAGCATTATATAACCACTACATTTACTTAAACCGATTTTTTTTTTAATGAATGTATTGTCATCACTAGATAGTAATTGGATTTCACCACGAGATTGCACTTACATGCTTCTCTTATTTATTAATACACCAAGACTAGTTAATAAGTCATGAGTGGCGTTCAATTTGGTAACTGCATTCGGACGCACTGTACTGATGAGACCCACTAGGTCGAAATCGGTCTGCAGTTGTCGCAATATGCACACCATATATTTCTATTAAATATCATTTTGTTTCTTCATAATTTTTATTTTAAGTTTCATCTCTCAATACCTCATAATGTACCGATAGTTTCGTGTATCATATTTTCACGCAAGCAATACTCCTCTATTACAGAGATAGTGACAGAAAAGGTAAGCAATAAATTTACTAATGTAATATTTCACTTAAATCTTTAATATATAACTTTCTTGGTAATCATAGAACGATTTAATTTTAGGTGAGAGGATGGGCAAGTACCGGGAATTGGCTCGAAGAGAACCCTCGGCGGTCCCCTAGATCACCAGGCTGCTCAAGGAATGGTAATATATGTTTATATTACAATAACATAGAATGGGCCTTAATATAATGGCAGTTAATTACGATCAGTAATTTTATAATTCTTTACTAAATTTTTACTAAATTGTGATGCAAAAATTGTTAAAAGTGAATACATGGATTATATTTTTTTATATTATTGATACTATTACTATAATTAATAACTAACTAACTATAACTAACACATATTTTTAATATTACCAATACATCCTAGCGAAATACTTTACTAATTTACTTTATTCTTGCATTGAATTGAATAGTTTACAATTTCATCAAGACTCTGATTTTTGCAATATGTTAGGTTTATCTTACAAATGTTCACATTGCAGACAATAATAATGCGAGAAACGGGCCGAGGTACGATGAAGCTGCCAGTGCCAGAGTTACTGCCGAGGACAGTACATTGGCGAGCAAAGACGCTGAGCTAAGGGACTGGCAATTGAAAGCACTGCAAGAAGAGATGCAGATGAAAAAGGAGAAGCACGAACTGGAAATGGCAATTCTGAGGGAACAGCACTCTGAAGAAATGGAACTGAAAAGGCTACAAATGGAACACCTGAAACTGAATATACCTCAAAAATGTACAAATTGTAACTAAATAAATAAATATCAGTTATGAGTGTTTATTACTGGATTGCATTTTGGATGGTGAACTTTCATTTTTCACAGGCCATACGCATCATTAGGGTTTTAGTATCCGTTATTTGTTATAAACAACGCTGCAATTTTTAGACTACGCCACTAGGGGTGTAATAAGCTCCATTATTCAACTGAAACAGTATCAATAATAATAATATTTATTTATTGTGTTTAGAGCTATAAAGCATACAGTAGGTACATAGTTTGTAAGGTTTGTTAGTGAAGTATCACAGTTTTGACATCTGGAAACACTAATATTGTAACATACGAAACTACGTAACATATAGTATAAAGGGGATGGTATAATAAGGCCTGTATAAAGCAGTTGTAGATTACAACATTATATATTATACAGGGTGTACAGCAATACGATATGGCGATATAAATTACAATTACTGGTTTTGCAACGGAAATACATTATATATTTTACAGGGTGTTCCGCAATTGGATATGGCGATATACATTATATTTACTGGTAGCAGTTCTAGAATATCGTACTCTATTTCATGACCGCAGATTAGGTACCAGATAGCAGAGTTTTCATCAAATGTGCATATTACAGTACCCCAATTAAAACATGAACGGCGACTGAGGAGAAATGGTGACGAAAGTATTCTTAATAGTATTGATAATAGTGTGCAACCCCATTTACTCCCTTTATCTCCAATACTCTACCTTTTGTTATATTTATTATTGGTTCTACCCCTTTAAATACAACCTTGACCTTAATCAGCTAAGTGGAGACGGCGTGAACAGTTTATCGGCCTTATGTAGATAGGGGTGCGGTTTCACGTAATTTATTTACAAGGCGGTAGGGTGAACTCGGGAAATTAGTTTTTGCAACAGCTAAAAATTGAAATTGTAACGGTTCGAACCCAGGTGTTATACAAATTCTCATAATTTGTAATATTTGTTTGGCGCGTGATTTAAAAATTCTCATAATTTGTAATATTGTTTGGCTCGCGGTAATCGCTAATGATTTACGTTAAGTCTGGAATCATTATCGTGACAACTTAATTTTATGGGTACTATGTCTGTTCGCAATTTTTGTTAGTAAGTAAATCACAGATATATGGATTTAATACGAATTCTCATAATTCGTAATATGAGTTTGGCCCGTGATTTACAAATGCTCATAATTTGTAATATTTGTTTGGCTTTGTTAATTTGGTTCGTTTTATGGATAATGTGTCTGTTAGTAATTTTTGTTAGTAAGTAAAACACAGATATATTACGAATTCTCATAATTCGTAGTATGAGTTTGGCTCGTGATTTACAAATGCTCATAATTTGTAATATTTGTTTGGCTTTTTTAATTTGGTTCGTTTTATGGATAATGTGTCTGTTAGTAATTTTTGTTAGTAAGTAAAACGCAGATATATGAATTTAATACGATTTATTCATTTTAAGAGTTTGTGCAAACGCCAGGTAAATAAAAGACAGTTTTATTACTCAAATTGTACGTTATTTATTTAATTATATTTCTTTAATGTTTCTCGTATTAAGTGTTGGTTGCATAGCTGCGGCACATTATGCTCCTCCTCAACTTTTAAAAGTTGAGGAAGCCCACAACATACCATAGCTACACAACCAATTAATTATATTTATTCAAAATTTGGAATAGATTTGCATTAATAATTATTGAATGTTTACTCATATTCTTTGACTTTGAATGATTTATTTTATTTTGAAAACTGAGAGTTACTTATTAATACTACTGTTGAAATTACAAAGTGATATTAGCGTCTTCATGTATAAAAATCTTCAAATTGTGCACAGAGAAGGTCGTTTAACACATGTCATAACTGCATAGAAATTCGTTAGAATTTGTGTCTACCAATGTATTTCAACGCCACCTTGTGGATAGGAACGAATCACATAAATGACTTCACACAGTAAAATCTTCAAATAGTGCAGAGAAGGTTCTTTAATATATGGTATCATCGGGTGATATTATTAGCATTTGTGTCTACCAATAATTTGAGCCATGTGATGTAAAATCTTTTAGAGGTAATGTTATTCAAAATTGATTATAGTTTAGTAAGATAAAGTTCTATTCTACATCTAATTTTATAACTACTTAAGCACATACATGCATTCAGTTGATTCATTCATAATGCTGAGATTACTTGAATATCGGAGTGCTGAACGTTTAATTTATGAAATTAAATGAGCAAAAATATCATCATACAACATAAAATATTTTGTGAAACTCACACCAATTGTGTTTTATTTATATTAACATGGAATTTCATTATGTATCAGCCTCATCAATCCGTGACGATAAATGTTAGGTCCTTTTGTTATGGGTGATTATTTGACCAATTCTCCAAGACCAAGTATAGTGTTTTTACTTGAAATTGAAAATCTACCTACGAAGGGTGTTCATTGCGCTCCATTGTCCGAACGGAATTTTATGACGGGTAATGGGAAGAGAACAGAGTCCAGAGCCTCTTCGCAGCACGCCATACAATGGTGAACCCTTGATAATAATAATAAAATAATAATAAACCCTCATTGCAGGTACATTTTCAATTTCAAGTGAAAACACTATACATACAATTAAGTAACACCATGTAGACGTGTAAGTTATTGTATTACATGATACAACAAGCTTCCGTTCTGTTTTGTGCCATCTTCCACGATTGTTGCGTAAGGCAAATCAATAGTGTTTGTATTGGAAGATCAGTTCCCACCGTGGGAGATCGCACGTAACTTTTCGATCCTTAATGGCTATGTATTAATGAGGTGCGTTATGTCATTGCAGGTGAGAAAATCGCTGAAGATCCCGCGCAAGCGAAAGGAGAAGGAGAAACTGCCGTCGGGGATAACTGCGGATTACACGGCCGACTTCCTGGCGAGCCTCGAGCGCGTGGACTCCCCGACCTCGACCATACCGGGGTCCCCGTCGAACCTGAACCACCTGAACGACGGCTACACCCAGTCGGACAGCTCGGAGACGAGCCTGAACAGCCTGAGCAACCCCCAGCAGAAGAACCTGCCGCCGCTCCCGCCGAAGCCGCCGAAGCGCGGCATCCTGAAGACGCCGAGGATCAGCGTCTGCGGCGACGACCAGACGAACGGCGACTGCACGGTGAGCCTCATAAGGAACACCCTGCAGAACGAGGTGATTGCGTACCAGAACGTGCCGCAGAACGGCATCAACGGGGACAAGAACCTGGGCGGCCTGCTCGTGATAACCACCACGTCGCCGAGCAATGACTCGCTCACGGACACCACCAACAGCTCCTTTGCGACGCCTCCCTTCTCCCTGAGTCCTGTAGGCGAATCGCAGGGATTCCACAGGTAACGCTAATAGCACCACTTCTTAACTCCTATTATTTGGTTATGTGTTGTCGTGGCAGATGGTCAAGAACGGCGAATTTCGATGACATGAACCTTCCATTGCCGCCCATCGTGACCCTCGTGCTGCCAAAGCCAAGGACGCTGACCATACAGCGGCAGAAGCCGCCTCGCAACGACTTCGGGTTCTCGCTGAGGCGCGCGATGGTACTGGAGCGCGACAGTGCCAACGTGAGCGTCTCCATGAAGGCCGTGATCTTCGCCGAACCGGGAACCATCATACAGCACAACAACGAGACGGGGCTGCTGCCCGGCGACAAGCTCCTGGAGGTGAACGGCGTCAAGGTCGAGGAGAAAAGCCGAGAGGACATCATAGACCTCATCAAGGCTTCTGGGGAGAGCGTCACGCTGAAGGTACGTACACGTGCAGTTTGAAAATCCCTCGGTTTCGCGGCGCTTCCTTGTTACGGGGTTTTTAATTTTTATTAAATATTACGACCCACTTTTCAGAAACTCAATCTGCAGCAACCCACTTGTCATTTTTTTTGGTAATTTTTAGTTTTCGATCTTAAAAATATGTAAAATAGTTATTTAAGCATTAAGGGAGGTAAGTATTGTTTACCAGTCGAGGCCGGGTTTGCGCCTGAGCGACAGCGAGGGCTAGCAATAAAGTCCGAGACTAGCTAGCAATAAAGTCCGACAAAACTTACCTCTCGAATTGCTTATAACTGTTTTTCCACTCCTGAAGTTGGTTTAATTGTTTATGTTTGATTAATTTATTTTCGCAACTTGAACAAAATGTCGGTAGGGCTTTGGTTGCTAAGACTATTTTTCAAACAAAGTGCGAATGTCAGAAATTGCATTCATTCAATTGTAAAATGAATTCCAATGAAAATAAACAAGAAATGGCAATTGAAGAAGCTGCAGATGCTGTCTGTTCCTTCGTACTGCCGGAGAAGTCGAAGGGGCCTTATCATAATACGTATAAGTGTTTTAAAGAGTGGTGCCAGAGAAAGAACGCTATTGAAATTATTTTACTTACTTCCCTGAGGGAGGTAAGTGTTTACTTACTTCCTGTTGTTCATAGTAACCAAAGCTTTATCGGTAAGTGGGGATTACTTCCATCAAATCAATGTTACAACAGTGTACTTACCATGCAGGGAGTGGAAACATAACTATTTTTATCGTTTTCTACCTTCTTTATTGGATTACTTACTGGTAGTTTGTATGTTTATAAAGATGTTTTCATAATTTTTATGCCTTCTTCTTCGCCTTACTAGACTAGTTTCGGCTATCTTTCAGCGATCTTCGGAGGTGTTAATTTTTTTGAGTTCAATATATATGATATTACATTAAAAAAAATATAATTTTTTTTTCAGGATGAAACTATAACAAATATATAAAAATACATTTCCCAGTTTGGGACCCTAAATGCTGCTATATCGGATTTGTGCCGATGAACTACACACTCTTCCCCCCCATCATACTTAACCAGCTCACATTCCGCTCACAATAGAAAGTGCCGGTGGTTATCATCGTTATTGTTGTTTTGCGCAATCTCTGGCGAATCCGATTTTTTTTCGCGCACCTCACGAAACTATCGCCTCATCTCGCTCTCTCCACAGTGCAACTGGCCTCTCTATCTCCCCTGACAATTATTCACGGTTTCAAAATAACTGTTTGGCAAGTAGACCAGGAAATATGCGGCGATTTATGTAAGCGCGCTGGGAACGGCGGCGAATCTAATTTCTGAATTCGGAACGACGCGCTTTATAGGTGGAAAAAAATCTTATAATGCACCCAGAGCTCGTGCAATTAAACAATATCTCGTAAATCAAATCATTGGTCTCCTGCACAAGTTTTAAATTCTTCTACTCGCATATAAAATTAGTTTATCGATGATTATCATTGAGGGGATGATTATACTTGTGCCCACACACCCACCCCTCAAATCTTATTTAGAAACCCATGATTGTAAGATGATTGAAACTTTACAATTTGTAGTGAACCTGATAATACAACTATAGCAGATAAAAATGCTTATTATTTCCTTTAAAAAGTGAAGTTTTTAATAGCATGTTGTTATTGGGAAATCTTTGGATTTATTGAAAAATCTTCAGAAATTTGATCATTATTCCGAAATCTGTACAGATCTCCAATATAATTAAGAAAACAGAAAAAAGATTGAAAAATCTCTCGAAATTTGACAATATTAGAAATGTTTTGATATTTTTTAAATTACAGACAAATTTGGAGACTGAAAAATTATGAATAATAAACATGTCAATCATTTTTTATTTTTAAGATCTGTAAATTATCTCTTAAAATCATAAAAATTATCTGTAGAAATCGCGAAAATTATTAGGAAATCTTGGCTGTCATAAGAAATTCTCTAGAATCAATGATATTTATTAGGAAATCTACGGAAATCTCGAGTTATTAATCTTTAGTTATTGAAAATACCAATTTGCATTTATTTAAAATGTTAGTGGAATGAAAAAAATGTATCCTATAATCGGGTCAATCGTGTGAACCAATTTGGATTTTCTGATTTGAATGATCTGGAAATTATTGAAAAATCGAATAATGATAAATAGAATAGAACATGTGTCGTACCCGACTTGCACAAATCCTACATTTATTACTTTATTCTGTATATTCTGTATATTCTTTATTGTGTATAAATCTGTATAAATCTCGAAAATTATTAAGAAATCTTGGGAATTATTGATAAATTATAGAAATCTCGATAATTATTGAGATTGACAACATTGAAAACCCTTAGAAATAATTGAGAAATTTTTAGAAATCTTAGTAATGAAAAATATGGGCAAATACTTAAATATTAATTAAAAGGAATATTAGTTTATTAGAAAATAATGGAACTTATTGGTTAGAAATAACGATGTGGATATATTAAGAATTATAGGAGAATAAAAAGGGTATGTATTGAACGTGCCAACCAATTCGCTTGCTTAATTCAACTTTACCAGGACACGTGGGTCACCGGAAATAGTTACGTGGGTCAGTATGTGACCCACGGACCATAATTTAAAAAAAATCAAACGTTAATTTGCAAAAATACTAGAAATGCGGAAAACATAGAGATTCGGTCCTCTCGAGGGTGGTATGTTGGTGACTTCAGATTTAAGATAATATTGAATTAATTATTTTATATTGTGTTGCTTAAGTCGTCAATCAAATAAATGATTATATATTAATGCATTATATAAATCGATTCTTTACTATTTTTCTGAAGCAATTTCTATTATTCAACGTGTATTGTTTCTTTGTACATGCCATTTCCTACCATACCGGCATACAATAAGATACTTTTACAATGAGTAGCATAAGTTGTAAATCAATTAAATCATTACAAATTAATGTGTTAAATGAATCGATTCTTTACTACTTCTTTTGAATAATTTTATTTAAAAAATGCACAAAAGCTGTTTCTATGATTTAATGTTTATTGTTTCTTTGCACATGCCATTTTCTATCAGAATGACACGTAATAACATTTTTATAATATAATTGATTCAATAATTAAGTAACACACCTCCCATTATATTGCATTCTTATATTAATGTGCACAATATATAAACGCAACTGAAGTATAATATTACCAATAAAACGTGCAGTAAACTATCAAACGACGCCTGAATGAACGAGCACATGCCAGTACAATAAAATTACTAATACAGCAATGGTACAACCGCAATTAGAATATTAATTTGTTTTGATGACACGAATTCCTCGACGCGTCCATTGCAGATAACAATACAACGGGTCCGATTCATTTGCACTCGCCGAACACTGAAGTGCGTTCCCCCCTTGGCTCGTTATTCAATAGCCGACGCTCCCCCAAATTCAATTTATCTGTGATACGGATGGAGCAAACTGAAAGCCATAACGCTAATTAAAAACCGTGTCGTAATTCATTTGCCGGTACGGTAATTGAATTTGGGAGCAACTGGAGCGGTTAAGCAATCGACTGATGAGAGTAACATCTGAGAAAAACGGCAATTAGTGGACGCAACTGGGCTGCCTGCTAACTGGAGCAGGCGAGAGCCGACGATTCGCACTGGAAAATTTCGCCCATTAAAACGATAAAATGGAAATCTCGCGGTTGACCGCGACCTTCCTTCCGGTAGAAAACTCGCTCGCGAGAGGGAATGGACGGCTTATTCATTGCAATTATCGATTACCAGTAAGTGATTAACATTCTAGGTTTTCACTTTCGTGCCGACCGAAGAAAACGTTACAGATAAGTGCAACAATCGGCGTAAACTAAAATAATCTTTAACTTTTTTTGTTTGCTTGACAAGTAAAACAAAAAAAGAACATAAAGTATAGTACAGAAAACGAAAATGGATATTTTGTTTTGTATGCTTGTCAAATGGGAAAACAATAAAAAAAGGAACATGAATCCAAAAAAGCAAACATGATTATTATTATTTATTATTTGTTAAAGTACTCTCTGGTATCTTCTAGTATTTATATATTTATTTTGCCTACTAGTCTTAATATTCGGCTTAATATTGAGCCATAACTAGAGGCAAGCATGTTTACAAACTAACATTAAAAAAGACTACAACAGAACAACATATAAATTGTATAAGGTTATGCAAAAAGGTTAAACTTACGCCAACATTCATAAACTACAAATTCCCAAGATTAATTAACAAATACTTCCTAGAACAAATTAAGAGAAATAAATTAAAAACTACATAATCACTATTCAAACCTAATCAAAATCAAAACAAAAACACAACCAAATATCAACATTCTAGAAAACTGTATAGACATGAAAAATCTGGAAATAATCAACAAAATAAGGTAAAATACATTATAAGAGAATTATTGGAGAAAAACAACTTAAGAAGAATAACAATATCAAACAACTAAGAAACATGAAAGAAAACAAAAGTATTTGTACAGCCTTTTGCAAATAGGAATGAACATGTTTTTTCTATATTATTGCATACGGCCTAGACATCATTAAATTTTCCACGTATTTTGGTGCTCAATATATAAACTGACAGTTTGGTCATCATTCACAGCAGCTTAACTTGGCATTTATGGCAGATCTTCGTAGACATATAAAAGCGGCTATGATCAGCAGTTAGATCAATTAAGCTATTTTTACTTTATCCATATAAATATATTGATTTCGTAAAAATGTTCACACCATGAGTGTTGATAATATAAAAAGAGATACCTTTTCAAATGTACGAAACAAATTTTATATATCCAGTATAGATATGATTTGGAAGTATATTTTTAAACCATTATTATTCGATTAAACACGCTCAGACAATTCACGTCATGTTTATACTCGTACTATGGACTGCTTAATCATCATAAAATAATCGCTATACAAAAAAGGTGACGCAACGTCTACATTTACCTTTAAAACATTGAAATGTATGCGGTTTTACAAAACTAATGAAAATAGCTTCAATTTGATTAAGCTGTATCTGATAATAATTACTATGTTTGTGACATATTTCCAGTTTTTGAGATTAATTTGTTTTATTATAATTATTTTTATTATTGTTATTTGTTTGATAATAATCATTCTGACATTATCCAGTTTTTGTTAAAAACACCTTTGTGAACTGACAGATGTAACTAACTGATGACAATAACATGTTACTTGATTTTTCTGTGAAGAGACGAATGACCGAATTTTGGCCGCGACCGTACATACTTGGATAACAGTAACTATGAACTGTCAAATGGTCACTGCAATATTTAATATTACCCATCGTGTGATGAAACTCATATTCTGATTAGTCAATCGGCTCGTTGCATTGTGAAAATTCGTTTTATTATTACAGTCAAAATGCAACGGCTTTCCAACTATTATCTGAAAGTGGATTTTCAATGCTAGCATATAAATAACATATTCGATTCATGTAACGAAATATCCATTAATGTTTACATAAGTAATAGAAAGATGAAGAATCGTAAGAAACATTCAAAGTTATTTTGAACCACATTACAATGTTCTCGAGAAGAAGGTCCCACTTTGATAGCTACCACTTAATAAGTGTATGACTATTATAAATCCATTTCTCATTGTCGGGACTGAAACTTATCTTCTTTCGCGGCTGCAATCTAGATTACGCCCAGGAAACCGGACATTGTGGTGTGCGTCACGGAAACCAAAATTAACGCCGCAGTTATTATTAAGTGATAATTTAAATTAATGGCGCTACGGAATTACATAAAGCACGGAGGTGTCCTCGAGGTGCTGCGATCGTGATAATAAAGTAATAATGCGAGTGCTCATTTGCATGTGCTCAAATAAATGAATAATTTAATGGTGGTAATAATAATGATAGTCAATTCTATTTCTCGCCAAGCTGTGGCGTAATTGGTTACTGCCATATTAAACATATATAATTCTGACAAATTACCTTATACATTATTAATGACAAATAAACAAATATGTTTCACCATAGGCTTGTGACGTGCCTGAAGGGCTATCAGCGCGTTAGGCCGCGGAGCGAGTGGAGGTTCCCTTCGAAGCAGCGACGAGGGCCAGGCTCCCGATGTCTGAGAGGGGGGGGGGGGGGTAAAAAAAAGGATCCACGTAATTTTAACCTCGCTACTACTTCGTGACAAAGGGGCTCCACCCTATCTGCGTGGGTTGACGGGAGACAGTCAGCGTTCAGAAATTACGAAGTGTCGCAACGGCTGACCATCTGACGCCCACACCACCAGATTTATATCTCGCAATGAGAAAAAGGAAGTTAAATTGAAAAGAATGCCCGATTGAGAAACCGTGGCGAACAAAAAACTAACAGATGTGAGTTTTGTGGTTGTAAAATGTTTGCGTTTATTCAAACACAAAAGACGGGACACCGTGTCCGCGCTCCCTGAGAGAAAATACCTCCGCTCTTAGATTTATCGCGCCGCGTTCACCGAATTCGGCCGAATTCCGCTTAACGCATATCGCGCGATGCAAACTACTCTCGGAGCTACCTCTTTTTACAAAAACGCAAAACACGTACGGCACGAAACACGCAACGCAAGTTTACACAAAAGGAAACGATATAACAAAAAAAATTAAAGAACGATAAAGAAAAAAAAGTTTGGATCTGGCCTGCTCTTCCACGCGGCGTCTCCGCTGCCGGTTCGTGTGGCCCGCTCTCAGGAACTCGTGGGGATGGCGCCGCTAGCCTGCGATCTTAAAAAAAACTCTGGCAGGGTGGTCGTCGCCCCTAGCCGAGAAACTGACTGACTGGGTTGTTTGAGCCTCTCCCCAAATAACGCTCTGGTGTTTGAGCGTGTATAGCCGATTATTGCTGCTCCCTCTTGCCTTGTGTCGCTTAATACCTCATAGGGCGGTTATTGGAGAACACATTTGAAATCCCGGAAACCGGGTGGCGATATGCCCAAAGAAAAACGTGTATCTCCCGACACGTTTACACTCAACAAGAGTCTGCTGCGTTCTGCGTTCATCCCAGCGCCTCGTGGCCGGATCATAATTGTACGCAGCCCGGAAATGCATGTACGCTTAAAAAACGTGTGCGTAGCGGTTGCCTACGTTGACGGTCTGTGAGCGCAATTAAAAATTAAAGGCAGATTTCGCCGTAGTCAAAACCGACCCGTTACAGGCTCCAGAAGTATTGGTGGAATAGGTTTTTAGAAGGTAAAAGGTATGACTTTACGCATTGTGAACTGCGCGTAAAAACTAAGTTAACGCTCTGTCGTAGCAAAAATACATTTTATGCTTACGGAAATTCCATCAGTTCAGAAGATCAACGAAGAACAAAACACAGACTAACAGATATTTTAGCAGGCGGACGATTAGCAAGACACGAAAACGACTCGCCAGTGGTACAAACTTTTGATCCTGATCATAAAGTGTCTCATCTGTTAGAAAAAGCATGCGAAAGCATCCGGTGCATGCGAAGTGCATAAACGGCGCACACTGGATTCCGGCAATTAACGCGTTTCGGAGAAACGTAAATTTTCGCACGGCACGTGTCTATTTTCGAGGTGCAAGTTCAAGAGCACCAAATTATTTATAGGCCGGCGCCAATATTTTAGGACTCCGTGTTTCTTCAGGTCCTCTCCTGACGGAAAGCGTGAACGTGTGAATCTCATCATCGAGTCATCACTATAAGCAATCGCAGATAAAAATTCATTCAGGCACAACTTTTAGTTAAGAGGGCTATAATATTGTTTTTATTATTTTTGTTATGTGCCCCGAGATGTGACCTCGCCCGAGTGCGCCTCATAATTTGGGCAACTACACGCGTTCCCAAGTAATCGCGAATCTTTATTTACGCCTTTTTGTATTTAATCAATGTTGAATATGGATTATGTCCTTACAGCATTCAGCGTCTATTGTATCAGAAAATATTGCTCGCCCATAACTTACTCGTATATAGTGGCCAGTCAGATGATTACAACCCTCGCCTGCGGCTCGTGTTGCAAATTTCATCTTCGCGGATAATGGAAATCATTATGTGCTAGTTCAATAATATACTATTACCTATACATCAGTTGGTATTCGCGATAAACACAAATACACGACCCATTTTTTAATTTTTTATTTACTTATCATTTCTCATTCTTTCAGGTTCAGCCAGTAGCGGAACTTAGTGAATTAAGTCGGAGATCTGGCCATGACGGCAGGGAAATTGTCTTGGACGATGCGAACATAAAAGGCGGCACTTTAAGGAGATCGGGCAGTCGGAGATTTAACAAATCGACAACGGTGAGTCAATAGTCTTAGTGAAAGCTGAAGAAGTGATTTACATAAAATGGTTGGTGACCACTTTGGCCTCGGATGAAATTTTTGTGTTGCGAAATAATCATTTTCTCCAACGTTAATCGGTTTTATGCACCTATGGGTTTTATGCGATGACATCATTTATGGATTACCAACGGTAAGCTTGGCAAATTGATTGTAATGTGGCAGCATTGTTTCTGCAGTTCATTGAATGCTACTATTAATTACCGCAATAAATCATAATTCTCCCAGAAACATACCATGTGGTAAAATTAAACCATTTGCATAGCGATAGTTAATCGTGCCGTATGATTTTTAAATTGATGTAAAACGCTTTATGCACCTGTCTCAGGTAAAACAATTTATATTCACTAATGTGAAACCATAAATTGTAAAGTTATTTGAAATGTACATCTGGGAATTACTCCCTCGGGCAATCGGAGGCCGGTTTCGTTCTTATTGGAACTCGTCAGATATAGCAAGATTCGCAATTCAAATTTCAAATAACTCTAATAATTTCAAATACTTTACAATATATATGGTTTCACATTAGTGAATATAATTTGTGTTTCATGAGACAGGTGCATAAAGCGTTTTACATCAAATCAAATTGACTCAGGTTAGGATCCATACAATTATTAAATTATTAAATTTTTGGATTGATTGTTTCCGATGGTTTGCGATCATCCAGGATCGTACGTTGTTGCTGTACAATTTAATGAAAGTGAATAGGCAGACACACACGTAAGAAATTTTCATCCGACCTGTCCCGCCGTCTGCATCTGTCATCCCTGTCACGCCGATATGGTCCAAATCGGTGTGACAAGGATGCCAGATAC
This sequence comes from Othius punctulatus, assembly GCA_951805005.1. Lineage (NCBI taxonomy): Eukaryota > Metazoa > Arthropoda > Insecta > Coleoptera > Staphylinidae > Othius > Othius punctulatus. The sequence continues at coordinate 49,963,011 of OX638146.1, forward strand.
GGACAGTGGGACAGATCGGTTTAAAATTCCCTCCGTCTGTGCCTAAAGTTAAGTGCCTGAAGTCTGTGCCCTGAATAAGTGAAGTTTTTTAGTACGCTTTCATCTGTAATTTAATTATAATTTTCAATTTTTGTACGTTTGGATGCGGACAACTGGAGACCGGTTTCGACCTGGTGGGTTTCATCGGTCCAGAGTTAAGTGGTACATTATATGCTTCTCTCACACTTGTAGTTGGCCAAAATATATGCCCCGTATTATACGCATTTAAGCAATAAAGTGACATTTTAAAAGATTATATTGAACAAGTTGGCACTAAATCATAATGATCTAAAATCATCATTGCAAACATGTTGTTGATTGCAGCAAACAAGAAATAAGTGGAATTATTAAAACCCCGTATAATCAGAGATAATGATAAAATATAACGATTTTTTGTGTAATCATAAATAAAGTTATTAATAATCTCCCATGTTCCTAATAATAAATTATAACATTTCATAAACATTTCCGATTTAGGTAGCAGGAATTATTGATAGACACAAATGTCAATGACGTACTGACAATAAGGATATTTATGACTCGGGCATTTGCATATAATGCGCGCCTTGGTCATAAATAGAATTATTAATCGACCTCAATCAATTTAGACATTAGAGCAGCAATAATGACATTCTCGTTGCCACAAATGCGATGAAGTCGTTCGGGAAGACCGCGATATGTCAATTTTTTTGCAACAACTCTATATTTTAACATACTCATAGTAAATAGGAATAAAAGAGCATGGTAGCGAATGATTTGCGAAGTGAGAGATATATGTGCATGTATAACAAAACGACATAAATGAACTTCATAGTCACCATCCTTATCAAAATAGTGATCAAATAAATAAAAGATATTCCATATGCCCTCATAAGGTTAACGAAACGTAGAAAATAAATAAATTCACGCGTAATCATCAACCTGTGTCTTATTTACCTGTTTGTTACAATTTCAGCGTGTATATAATTGAATAAATTACACCAATCCACAAATCTGCGCTTTCTTATACTAATCCATGATTTGCGTTTACTAACCAACACATAACCAATAGCAGAGTATCTTGAGAATGATCACGGTAGTTAATACACGCCACGACGCGTAATTACTAAATACAATCATAAATCACGACCCAAAAATAATCGAGAAATCATATGATAATTTCACGATTAAAACGACGATTAGTTAAATAATAATTTTAAAGTATATCGGAGCGTTACACACTTCTTTATATGTATTATAAATCTGTAATTACTGATGCCGCCTCCGAACGTCCTACACACGGCGAGCCTCTTCCAATTGCTGGTCACGAAATTCCTCGCGGTATGAATGCAAAATGATCGCGATAAACCTCATCTGCAGGTACAATTTCAATTTCGTGCAAAAATACTGCAATTAATCTTTGTTGCAAGTTATTGCACACTTACGGCATACGTCCGCCTTCAGCGTTTCCCGTTTCTCGATGGCCGTAAACAAACGAACGGTTCATGCGTTCGCATCGCAACGGATCAGATCGAGTTCCGGACGAGAACAATAAACTGGAGTACTGCTAGTACACATGAATATTCACCGTTCCCGTTTTGCGTTTTCCTGTTTTCGTCCATATCGCGATATGCAAATGCATATCGTGGTGGTGCGTGCTGCTGCAAGATTAGATTAAAAATGGGCGTGCTTCAGCCCTGTTACTTATTTTGTGGACGTGCGGAAACCAGGTTGTTCCCCCACGCGTCTTTAGTTTTTAATTGAAAAACGGAAGTTATATACTTAGTTGGTGTATAAGCAAAAATTTCGGAAATTAAATATCGTCAATATTCAAGAGTTTATTATTTTATGTTAATCCGGTTTTTTTTCTCAAAAACTACTAGAGGTTCCTAAAGGAATTCCTATAGATTCCTATAATTATATATTAGAGACCTATTCAATTTGTTTAACAAAATATGTTCTGAATTGTTGGATGAGCAATTGTAATATGCATACATATACATATTCAATTAAAATAACAAAGTTAATGGCCACTTCCGATAGAAGCGCAAGTGATCAAAACATTTAGGTATTTTTTTTAGGATATCACGATGAACCATTTGTAATAGTTCGAACCCAGGTGTTCATAATTTGTAACTTTATTTGTCATTGCATTTATTTAACTGCAATTCATCCTTAAATGTATGTAATTGAATTAATTTAATTTCTTTAACTGCATATTACACGAATTCTGATAATTCAAGTAATATTTGAGTCTAGTAAACTATTGGCTTGTCGTTTAGTGATGGTATTTCACGCTATGAATTTTGAAATTATTATCGTGGCAACTTCATTTTCGTCGTTTTATGGGTAATGTGTCTGTTAGTAATTTTTGTTAGTAAGTAAAACACATATATACGGATGTCATGAGATTTATTCATTTTAAAAGATCATGCTAGAGACAGGTAAATAAAAGACAGTTTCATTACTCAAATTGAACGTTATTTATTTAATTATATGTCTTTACTATTTCTCATATTAATTATTGGTTGCTCAACTGCGGCACATTATGCATTTCCTCAACTCTTAAAAGTTAAGGAAGCACACATCATATCACAACCTTACAACCAATCAATTATATTTAATCAAAATTTGGAATAGAATTAATTTAATAATTATTGAATCTTTATTTATAGTCTTTGGCTTTAAATCATTTATTTTATTTTGAAAACTGAGTGGAGAGTTAATTACAAAGTAATATTAACGACTTCATGTACCAAAATCTTCAAATTGTGCAGAAACGGTCGTTTAAGACATGTAATCACTGCATAGAAATTTATTAGCATTTGTGTCTACCAATGTATTTCAACGCCACCTTGTCTATAGATTTGATTTATTAATTATTGAACCTTAACTCATATTCTTTGACTTTGAATGTTTTATTTTATTTTGAAAACTGAGAGTTAATTATTAATACTACTGTTGAAATTACAAAGTGATATTAGCGACTTCATGTATCAAAATCTTCAAATTGTGTACAGAGAAGGTCGTTTAACACATGTCATCACTGCATAGAAATTCATTAGCATTTGTGTCTACCAATGGATTTCAACGTTGTGGATAGGAACGAATCACATAAATGACTTCACACAGTAAAATCTTTAAATTGTGCAGAGAAGGTACTTTAATGTATGTTATCATCGCTGGATATTATTAGCATTTGTGTCTACCAGTATTGGTAGACACAAATTGGCGGTTTATGTTATTCAATCATGTCACTAGATAGGTTAAATTATTATGGATGATTGACTTAGTTGGGGGATATGTTACGTATATTTAATCAATATTCTGCGTACGACAAGTGCACTGGAACTGTCTGGCTTTTAAAGTACAGACAAACTAAATACGCTTCAAATCGTAGACCGTATAATTTCAACGTACAACTTTAAAAGGCGAATTGGAGTGTAGGAATGCAACTTATCTCTCGAGCCAATTAATCGAATTGTGCAGTGGAAACCACACGCACGCAGCTCGGATGAGACGGACAGGCGTGTTCGTTTATTCAATTAGCGGGAGAGGAAGAAAGAACCGAGAGCGGCTGGAGAAAATGGTCCGCGGCGGCGCGCGCGTTAAATGTGAAGAGATGAAAGGTCAGCACGCCCGGCAGCTGGGAAACCAGATGGATCGTGGACCTACGAACCCATGCAAATGCGCGGGTTATTCGTGGATCGGATGGAATTTTCGGACATTGCTTTTGGAAACTCTTCGCGTGGACAATGCTTTGTATTCACCGTACTGCACGTCAGAGGAACGGATGGGCCAAAGAACGCAGACGGGTCGTGATCCGGATATGAAGTTTTGTAAAAGCCGGCGAGGATCGCGTTTACGTGACCCACGAATTTCACGCCTCGGAAGGACAAAGGACGGTCATGGAGAGTGAAAAATGTGTTGAGTTTCTTGTAACTCAAAACAATCATAGCTTCTGTATTTGTCGCTATTTTTTATATAAATATATTTAAAATATAAAGATTTTTCTAGTTCATGTTGTTTTTATTATTTGTTGTCGCACTTGTGAATAATATATTCTAAGGAATTTTCTTATGCAGTCTAATATGCATAATAAACATTAGCATGTGCATAGAACCGGTACAGTCCGCTGATGCTCACGCCTACATTTTTCACGACCTGATCACTGCTTAAATTAGCAATCGTGCCAATTACCTTTAGCCCTGCTCTACCTCGCGGTTTTCCGACTTTCACTTGCCTCCGCTATCCGTTCCAGCCACAAGTGCACTCGACATTCAATCGACCACTCAATAATCACCCACAGCTAATCACAACCTATATTTAGTAGCCACTGTTTTTTCTTCTTCTACTCCTACATATTGTCACATCGCTACTATAATATGCACGTAAAACGATATCTCGATATCAATTTCGTGACAGTCACCTGTAACTGTTATATAACTGTTTTCGATATTAATGTCGGATGTGCTTAATTTCAAAACTATTATCGGCCATGTAAGGCCAATGGGGGTAAGACGTGCATTAAAGAAAGTAACCGACTTAATTCTGAAAGGAATTGCGTATAAGTTTTGATGCTTCCTGTTCCACTGTTGGAAGCTTGCTGGTGACAAAAATCGGAAATGTAACACTTGCAGTAGTTACTTTCGCAAAACATGTCGCAAGAATGTCGTTTGGAATATAATCAGACTTTATCTTCTGATCTTGCGCTTTTTCTGGACTTCCCTCGCCTATAATGTTTTATCCTTCACAACATGTTTGTGTGGGCGTTTGGTAAGGTGCACGACCATACATTCGGTCAATATGAGGTTGAGGATACTTTCATAGTGCAGATTTTTGGTCCAATCGGGTTTTAGTTTTTTTTTAAATCTGGAACTTGTCACCCTGGAAATTTATAACTAAAGTAAGTAAAAACCTCTAAACCTTGGTACTTCTTTGCATAATTATTAATGTCAACGAAGTAAACATTGTTTCTGACAAGAATTTATGCAAAGAAAATTGTAATTGTATTCTTCTATATTTATATATTTTTGGAGTACTTACTGGTAGTTCTATAAGTAAAATCTCCAAAAACTTTTTAAATATAGAAGAATATATATATTAACTGGTATAATGGATGAAACAATTAGAACAAATATAATTATTCTTCTTATAAAGTTAACAAACGAAAAGTCTTTACATGTGTTAATCTAGATTTCTGTAAAAACTGTATAATCTAAATTATCTGCTGTATTATCTTTGCCGGTGAAATTATTCGATAAGCAATTAATAAATCAATGTTGATGATATTTTATATTTAATATGCAATGTGTTAAGTGGGTCTTCCGCAAATATGTTAAGCTGCTAAGAATATTTAAGCCGATTTTAGGTCCATTAAGGAAAGTTTAACTAATTTAGGTATGTTTAACTCGTACAGTGCCATCGGGCATCAACCTTTATAAAAAGAAAGTAACCAATTATTTCGCAGGCAGGCGAGCGCGAGCACTCGGATTATTATTATTATTATTATTAACCTTAACACAATTAATATCAGCAATCCAATTGGCATATATATATATATATATATATATATATATATATATATATATATACTTTTCAGTAATAACAATAACTTAAACGATTGAGTTAATTATTTTGTAATTTATTTACTGTTAACCTTTAAGATTTGGACAACGTGTTGAATGGAACTGCGTTGAGTAGCAGACAATTAATGCACACAATTATACCGGGATTGTGTTGTAAGGTTTAATATATCACATATGTTAAACACCACTAGAATTATTTACAACCAAATTCACCAGAGTGAATATTAACATTGAACTCGTGTTGCACCTAAGTTCAATAAACTTTTTCGCTAATTACAACTGCCGCTGCCCGCATTTCTAGTCGCAGCTGAAACTTAAGCAAGGGATTTGGCAAGAAATCAAATTTGTATTATTATTAGATATAAAAAATAGAAATCGGTCATATTGAAGTGTTTTTAAAACGATTTTATTTGGCTTTTCGTTTATTGAAGTCTGACAAAATATAAAAAAGTTATATTTTTATAATTCAGCTTTCAAAACCTTAGGTGTTAAACAAAAGGTTTTTCGTAAACTACCGTGTGGTTGACGCAAAACCTTGACAAAATTAATACAAGCTTGTTTTCCTAAATTTGTTTTAACTGACGTTGCTTTGAATGGCAACTAGATGCATTCTGCACATTGATTTAATAATTTAATAGTTTTACTTTAACGCACTTTTTCTCATTTTTTTCAAATGTTACATATTGTTGAAAACATAATAAAAAGTAGCATCAAAATAAATAATAAAAAATATAGGTGTTATTTAAAAAAATTGACTCGACGTCTTAACTTCAAAACGCAGAGAGATGGAAAAATGAAAATGGTCTCAAAATAAAGCCATGTCTTAATACTTTATGCGCTCTCTGTATAAAAACTTATAAGTATCATAAGTGTCTGTATAAAACATGCAATGCTCTCGTATATAACTGGTTGCATATAGTTGCCTCCACTTTCGAGTTGCCTGCTTTCGAGTTTCGAATGAATAATACAATGGTTAGATCAGACACTTGGTTAAGTTCTTTATCTATGTAAAGTTTAACCTAATCATCATGTTTCAAGTGGTGAACACACAGTTTCAATTTAATTCATAATACAAAGTGTTTTTCAATATAAGTAAGCTGAAAATCACGATTTTAAATTTTAACAAATCGTGGATTCACGACTTTTTTTGTTTTGTTTCAAATTTTCGAATTTTGCTGGATATTTGTGATAATTCTCTTATTTGCTTTTATTTACATGTGTTTTCAATTTCCTGATTGTTTGGCCTTCTGTCAGTTGTAGAAATTATCTGCAATTTTTTATGTTTTGTATTCTACAATTTCATGTCTTTCGAACAAAAATGACAGAAATGACATATGCCTCTGAAGATGGTTTGTTATTAAAACCGAAACTGGTCAGGCGATATAAATAAATAATGAAATAAAATAAAAATAAATATTACCAGTAAGATCTTAAAAAAAACGTTGTTAAAAACTTTCAAGCAACTGCTTCTTCAGACGAAGTCAGAAATTTAAAATGTACAGTTTCCACATATGTTTAATTTTCAAAATGTATATCAACTATTATTGCAATATTTACATATTCCATGCCAAATTTCGCTGAAGTTTAGCCGTGCATTCGTTATCTGGTATGATATCTCAGCCCAGCATCCGGTTGTTCCAAAAAGCATATCCGGTTGCATCTCCTTCAAATAACTTAGTTTGTTTAAAAACCTGTTTGCTGACAGCTCGCGTATAAAGGATCAATGCGAGTTTAATTAACAATTAACAAGTTCATTTAACCTGTCACGATAAAGAGATACGACTTTTCTGCAATGAACGAGCACACACAAACAGGAATTAGCATCTTGTTTACTGATCCACAGCGCAACTTGATTTTGAGGAATTCACGTAGCCAAGTCCAGTTATCCGAAGGCCACGCAAGGATCAAGAGGTACTAATGAAATTTACTGTTAGACTAATGGCAAGCTCGTGATAATATATTATTTCTGGACTGCGTTTGAATTGCTTACTCAATTTCTTTCCGAATGATTTTTAATAGGAAAAGATGACATTTGCACAGATGCAATAAATGCGATCTTCAATTGAATGCGTGAGTGGAGCAGGGGACAGGGTATAATTGCGAATCGTCATTTTTTTAATATAACTGAGAGTTTAGATATAATTAAAAAAAAGTCATGATGTTCATTTTTAATAATTTTGGAATATGTCCGTTTCTCAATTCACTCATTCAATTGTACTGTAATTGAATAAGATGTGCTTAAATTAGAGGAAGCCTTAAATCAAGAGACACCCCAAAATTGGCCTAATTAAAATTCTTACACAGCATTTACTTATTAATAAATAACGAATCGTCATAGGTATGTTGTAAGTTAGTTTGGTTGCATACAGTAATCATACATAAAATATGCATTATAAGCATAAAATATGCTTTCAAAAGTATCAAGGGACAAATAAAACTAAACTAATTTTAGTTTTATTTGTCTTTGAATTTGTAGGACTATCAAATAAAAATGTGAGGTATTTTATTTATATTAATTAATAGAAATGTGAAAAACCCAAATTGCACATCAAATATCAACTAGAATGGATCCATGCACATACCAAATTAATGGATATTTGTTAATAGAAAGATATCTGCTTTTTATGTAAAAATCTACTAAAAATATTATTGAGTTCAAGGTTTCATCAACTTATATACAGTATGTTCCCGGATTCAGTTTAAAAGAGGAAAAACTTTTTTTTCTTTTATTTTACGCCAAAACTTCCAACGAATTACATTTTTTGCTTGTTCTGAAACCAGCAAATCTCTAATTAAAACTTAATTATTCTGACTCAGTGGAAAGAAAAGTTCATTTTTCTTTTGGACTTTCTCTGCTTTTTAAATTCCATCACATTGGCCGTTTTATTTTTTTGCCGATGTCACTTTGACAAATGAGTTACGCGAGTTAAATTACAAAAATGTTTGTGAAAAACATAATTTTTATAAGCAGCAACTCAAAGAAACAGCTTTATTTAACGCTGAACTTTGAGGTTCTAGAAATTGCGTTTTACTTGAATATCAGAGCAGCATTTTTACTTGGGCAGATTGTACATATAAGCACTGTGTGTGTGTGTGGGTTAACATGCACGTAATTGGGTGCACGTGTACTGAAAGAATGCATCACTTCCCAATGATCGGTTTTACGTTGAATCGATTGTGCAAGGCGCCCAAAGGCATCCAGGTGGTTTTCCTACCACAACGTACAGAAATTGTCGGTTTGCGTGCATTGCGCACTACTTGCTCGTAAAACAATTTAAAATATGATTGATATGAATTCGAAGAATCTGATTCCATTCATAAGTAGGTATATTATATCGAATAAATGTTACATTATCCAAGCAGACATTAATTATATGTGTATTGAATATTTACATGATAGGTAATAACATTCCGGGATTGATTAATTAATTTTGATTGAAATACAATTTTGTAATTATAGCTACTACTTGCCTGAGGAATTATTATGATTAATTCTTTCGCTTCTACATCCTTGATGGAAATGGTATACAGTGATATTTTTTTATCGTGCAACATAGGGTTAACTAGTTTTAGTTATACACTTCTGTCACAATCACACCAATGTATCAAAGCGTCTTTTTAAAAATGCAACATACAAGTAAAATATATTCTCTGTGAGGCAAATACTACACTTTATGAAGTGAATAGTGTAAAGATGAGGTTTGTAGCATTATTCATTTGAATAACTTTTGTAACGGTCCAAAATAGCGTTCGGCAGAAACGGCTTTTAATAAATTAACTAGCGTGTAGACCTACACGGTAGGCAACCATGCTTGCATTTTTTTGTTGTGGTGACGCGTCTCCCCGGTGAGCGATTTTTAAATTCACCGGCGTAAGCGCCACTACGAGCAGAACTACATTGACTCGTGCCCGAGATAGATCGTGTCAGAAGAACCGTTGCAGATAAGGTATTTCACCATCCGTTTTACGGGAATAATCAACGGTTCTCAACTAACCACCCTTGAGGGGGATTGAGGCATCGACTACGGGGCAGGGAACACGCTCGTAACACCCGAGTAAGTAGTTATCTCTTCTCCTCTTCGTGAAGCCACGTGTCCGGCCATTTTGATTAAGGCCATGTGTTTTGTAGGCGTTTGGCGACGGGCTAAACCGCTCGGCCAGAACCATTCTTGGCTGGAAGCCGCGGACCTGGCCCAGACGCCGTCGACGGAAACCGCCGACATCCCGGGGCTGAACCCAGCCAACGGCGAGACCATCCATATAACGCAGGCCAGACAATATATATAATTTCTTTTTTTTGTGTGCTCGATTGGGCCACTTTTCGGTTTATTCTTGTGTGTAAATTGCGTCTACGTGTAAATTGTGTCGTACGTGTTTGCGCTAGTGTACGAGAAAGGTCGCTCCCTCTGCCCTTTCAATCGCGCGATTAGGAGCTTGTTTTATTCGGCCGAATAGAGTAAACCCTGCGCGAAAGGGTGGCGCTCGAAGGTATTTGTTTTCAGGAGCGTAGACACGGTGTCTGTCATTTGTGTGTGCGAATAAACGCCATCTTACCATACCAAACTCACAGCTGTTATTTTTTTTTTGCTCGCCCCACGTTTTCTCTTTACAGTTTTCTATTCGGTTCATTTCAGTTACAGTTTTACAGTTTTCTATTCTCACTGCGAGATTTACACCTGGTGGTGTTGGCGTCAAGCGGTCAGCGTTGTGACAGTTCGTGATTTCTGAACTTCGCTGACTGTCTGTCGACCACCCACGCAGGTAGGGTGGAGCCTCCCTTGCGACGAAGTAGCAACGAGGTAAAATTACGTGGAGCCTTTTTTTACCCCCCCACTCTCTGACACCGAGAGCCTGGCCCTCGTCACTACTTCAAAGGGACCCTCCACTCGCTCCACGGCCTAACGCGCCGACTGCCCTTCAGGTACGTCACACTTTCTTCAGCTGAATACATTATACACTTCGTAAACTGTAATATTTGCCTCACAGATAATTACTTGTTGTATGTTGCATTTAAAAAAAGACGCTTTGATACATTGCTGTCTTTATAACAGAAGTTAGTAACTATTGAAATGATTAACCCTATGTTGCACGATGAAAGAAACTGTATGTATAAGATACTTAGATACAGAGCACGCAATGCTTAAACAGCAAGAGCTACAATTTTATGTTCTATTATTTAGGACGAAAATTGCTACGATTCTCTACTGAAATTACACACTTAATCTTGCTTTTAAGGAGCATTGTATTATGGCTTTTATTACTATTGATTTTTATTGAAACCATGCGTTTCAAACCTTAAGCTAGGGATTCTTAGAAACAAAAATATGATTATATCAATTTCGCCTCGAATATGATTTCTTTATGAATATTCTATGAAATTTACCGTGATAATACCAGATTTTGCGTATTTCGATGCCGTGAGTGTTAAGTGTTAAACCACTATCTGAATTAATCAAATCCATATATAATATACAGGGTGGAAACTTTAACTGGAATAAAATTCATAACTTCGATATAGGCGATTTTTGCAAAAAATCCCAAAACACGCTAAGTATTGTTTTTTCTTGCCCTCATTTCTATGTATATGCTGCTTGTTTATCTGTTCCCGGAAGAGCGCAGCCACCTCTGACTTTTTTTTTTTCAAATGGAAAGGTATGTCAAGTGACACCTCGTTTGAAAGGTCTCTGCGCAAGTAATACAACACACTATTTCTTGAATATTTACAAATCCCACGTGATAAAAAAAAACACTTTTATAACTTGAATACTATTTAATGCAACAAATGTTCAAAATGGGCACTAGTAACACTAGTAACTAAGCAACGCAGTTCCATAGCATCAAAACACATGTCAAAAACATACAACTTTACGCCGAAACATGTTCAACGTAAAAGTGGTTTTCTTTTTTTTTATCACGTGGGCTTTGTAAATATTCAAGAAATAAATAGTGTGTTGTATTACTTGCGCAGAGACCTTTCAAACGAGGTGTCACTTGACATACCTTTCCATTTGAAAAAAAAAAAGTCAGAGGTGGCTGCGCTCTTCCGGGAATAGATAAACAAGCAGCATATACATAGAAATGAGGGCAAGAAAAAACAATACTTAGCGTGTTTCGGGATTTTTTGCAAAAATCGCCTATATCGAAGTTATGAATTTTATTCCAGTTAAATTTTCCACCCTGTATACACACTATATGTACACAACAGTAATCAAATAAATAAAAGATATTCCGATGCCCTCATAAGGTTAACGAATCATAGGAAATAAATCAATTCACGTATAATCACCAACCAGTGCCTTATTTATCTGTTTGTTACAATTTCAGCGTGTATATGTATAATTGAGTAAATCACACTAACCCATAAATATGTGCTTTCTTATAATAATGCATGATTTGCGTTCTGTAACCAACACATTGCCAATAGCATAAGTATTCAGAATGATCACTGCAGTTAATAAACGTCACGCCGTGTAGGTTTAAAAAATAATCGAGAAATTATATAATAATTTCACCATATAAACGACGATTAAAGAAATAATCATTTATAAACATATCGGAGCGTTTCAAACCCTTTGATCAACTTAAGGAATACTTTATTTGTGGCCATTTAATGCCAAAAGGTGTATTTTAAAAAAAAATAAGCAGATAGCATGTTTTGCCACAATACTACAGAACTATTGTACAGGATAATTTCTAAATATAAATAAGTGAAATTTCTCCAAGTTTTTTTATTAATTAAATTATTTATATATTTATATAATTATAATTATTTAATCTTAAATTTATTAATGGCATATAAATATTTTTGATTCGATCTCCACATATGCGAACGGCTTATCACTTATCCTCCATCTTCCACTTATCCCACCCTCGTATATTTTATAAAAATGCAATTCTGATTTGCACAAATATTCGAAAATTAGATGTTTGTTAATTATATCACTGAAGCATAATACTGTGTAGCCTCCAAGAGGAATTGGTCTTGGTTTAGAAATAGGTCAACATGAAATAATCGCATAAACCAACCAGTGTTAAATGTTAAGTTGAACGTACAGGTATTCATAATATCTTATTATTTTGAACGCATATAATAAACTATTCTCAGGTGACAATCGCGCGCCTTCTTTTGATGATTAAGTCGTTGCACGCGCCGCTGGCAGTGAAGCAATTAACATTTAAAACGGCTAAGTATGCGATGATTGCCAGCAACAAAGAAGTGAGCATGCAAACATCGGAGGCTAGCAGTTGGCAATTTACGCTCGGGCGTTGTTGGGCTTGTGCAACCGAAGGAGAACAGTATTGTTTCGCTTCCATTTTTCAAGCCCACACTCAAAAAGTGCAGCTCTCGAAGGTTGCAGACGCCCACCTCGCGGATCGGAGGTGGTGGCCGAGCGCCAGCGTCAATGGGTTTTTCAATGATTGGCATTAATTAAGATTGAATGTAGTACGTGGATGTGGGTTATACAGTGTGTCCACTGATTGAGTTCACAATAAGATTTTTGATTATTTTTTTATCAAACCTTTTATCATAATATTTGCTCATCGACCTAATAAGCGTGGGAAAATCCGCCTATCTATCACGGCGTGTTTTAAAACTGTTTAGTAACAACATATTTACCATTTGCTTATTAATTTTAACGACAATAAACATCAAGCAGTACTAATATTTATTGAAATAAATATGAAATGTACACTTACTATTTCTAGAAAACCAGAAACTAGAAGCTGCATACTCCTTATTATTGGTTATTTTGAAACTAGCACTCTCAACCTTCAGAATATCGTTGATGACATTGACGTCTCTAGCAGATGGCGTTGATGCAATAAATGCCAACCTTCTTCATGTTAACCATTATAAATGACATCCACGTGTACCTACCTTGCAAAATGATTCGAACTGTTTCTTATTTTCTTTCTATTTCCACATTGTGGTGCAGGTATATTAAAAAAGCAATATATGATACATGTGCATAAGCGCCTTTTACCTGTATCATAATTTACTATGTGAAAACATACCAATTTTTTTTTTAGAAAGTTGTCCTTAAACCACCGAAAACATATTTGTGACGTTTTTCAAGTTTTTGTAATTATTCACTTCAATTTTATTCTTTATTTTCACGTAACCATTCAATACATGGATGTGATTAGTCATGTTGATAACATATGACAAAATATAATATGTAAGATACAAAATACAAAAAAGATTCTATTGATTTTCAACATTTAATACCATTCTTGATATTTTGTGAGCACTCAATTTCTTCATAAAGAATGACATTTTTTCGAAAATCAAAAATCAAGCAGTTTATCTGATGGTGAACTAAATCCGTGGACACACTGTATAACCGTTGCAATTATAGTTGACCAGACAATTAATGAAAATTAAAAAATAATAATGATCCCTATAAAACGGCACACAAAAAGACTTATTGTGTTCACCGGTAATAAGTAGATTAAATTGTAAGTAGATAAGATCGTTTAATTGTGAGTATTTATACTCGAAGAATGTTTATTCAGAGCTTATTTTCTCACGGAGGTCCGCTCTCGAAATATAATATTGTGAAAATGAAAACACGTGTTTTCACTCGACTTTCACAAGCTCTTATAACCATATATTTATTGTGAAAATGTGATTTCTGTATATTATCCCTCGTAACTAAATTAACTATCCATTTACCTGGCTCCTCATTTTTGATTCTGGCAAAACCCCCATTTTGGTTAATTTTGGAGAAAAAGGTGCCATTTTAGACTTGCAAATACTATTTTCCTACCTAATTATTATAAACTGATTTATTAATCTCCTAGAAAACAAATGAGAAAAAAGTGGATAATTTCAATATTTATAATCGATAATCGAAATCGACGGATAGATAGTTAAAGAGATAAATGGTAGACGAGAGTAAGTATAAATATTTAACCTGAAGAAAACAACGTTCAGTTTTTATGGATACCATGCAACGAACCATAAGTAATTGTTTCAATACAACATAACATTTAACAAATGAACAACTTTACGGCCATTGTTGATTCAGTAGTAGTAGTAACAATCATTTACTGGCTATCGACTTCAGTTTCTATGGATACCATTCAACAAACCATAAAAAATTGCTTCAATACAACAAAACAACTAACAAAGTAACAATGTTTCAACCATCGTTGATTCAGTAGTAGTAGTAACAATCTTTTACTGGCCACCGACCTGTGGTCTTTCCGCCTTCGTTGATTCATTTACCTATTTACCATTGTTTTGTAAATAGTGCACAATGGAAGGGACCTTATGAATAGTGTATGCAATACATTATCAAATAACTGTCATCGATCAAATTGTCAATAACTTAGTTATTTGAAAATGGCTGAAGAAACCGAAACAAGTGTCAGAAAAGTGATTAAATATGTACGAAACAAATCATGAGTTAAATAGTTATTTATGTAACGAGGACGAAAAAATACATTTTTCGGGGCGAGTCGGAGTTTGACGGCCGAACCGTGGTCGAGGCAACCAAACAGACGAGGCCTGTTTTCTTGTTTTATCAAGTTAGCTTGCATTCACAAGTTATTTAGACTGGCTAGTTTTGAAATGTACACCCGGTATACTATGACACCCATTAGTTCAAAACTCTCCCCCACTTTTACTTGTAACGTAATTGCAGTGGAAATCTCTGTGCCATTTGTGAAATCCGAAATATATCACTCTACCAGTTAAAAGTACACTTAACTGTTCATTCTTCATGGACAAATTACTCAAAAATTCAGATTTTTCTACACTTAATTTTCATTCTTCATGTATAAATTACTAAAAAAATCCGATATTTGAGTTATTTATCTGCAGCAAATGAGCGATATGTGTATGAAATGTAATTGTGTTTGATCATGTACTAAATAAAACAACCACGCGTGTTTGCAAAACCCACATTCCAGGCGCTGCCAATCCATTATTGTTAATTTTAATCGCTTGTTATTAGCGCGTGGGCGTTAATGAAACGCCAATGACAATTACGACCACACTACAGCAAACCCAATTCCGCCGCATCTTGTAAAACTCTACGCCTCTTTCATTACGGAAACAATAAGATTGTGCGTTATTACTGAACTTTGTAGGCTAATCGGCTTCGCAATTGGAGAAAAGGCGACTTGAATGTCTTCATTGCTACACCCAAAACAGCACGTGCTTTATTAGTGGGGGCCTTAAATTTACGACCGAAGTTAAGTTACATAAAGTATTATAAGTCTGTTTTTGCATATAGGAGTGGTTAATGAGGATATGTAAATGTGAACGTCGTCGAATGTAATAAAGCGAAGATAAATAATGGCGGACACATTTGTTGACATTGAAATTAAACAAAATTAATGGAAGTTTTCTCTCAAGTAGCTAATGCTATTACGAATGTGGGTGTATTGGCCACTAAGCCGTTAAGTAAATATTGAACTATTGCACTCATATGTATATACAGAGGATTTTATATTCGGGTTTCAGCATGGGAATTATGCCGATTAGAGAAAATTGAAAATAAATTTTAGCACCAATAATGCATAAACTTGATTTACTTATAAAAGTATTGTTTTCGTTTTATGGCAATACAACAAATTTTTATTTGAAAATCAATCTAAAATTTGATCCACTACGCAGTAATCGACGATAGGAACATGCATTTCTACCTTTATAAATTGTGTTCCAATTGCAAGCGCCGCGGCGCTGCAATGTCTCTAAATAGGTTACATTATTATGGATAATTAGAGTTCCTTCAACAGTTTCATGCATTTCTATTTAATCGCAGCAATGTATTTATAGGACGCACATAAACTACCATTTAGGGTTACCCTAGAATCATTATTACTACAGACTTCCCAAGTTTACGCTCATTGCGCATGCCGTTCATAAATTTAAGACATTCATCGTAATATCAATGATTAAACACACCTTAAATGGTACGATACAGGCACTTAAATGGTCCCATTACAATATTCCAGCATCCCAGGTATGTGTGCCAGCCATTATACGCGCGAACAATAATTGTGTGCATGAGCGCCTATATTATAAGAATGATTTATAGCGCTCAATACTCGCTTTCTAATTTTAAACATGTGTGTAATAACACACAAACACAAGTACTTAAGAGGCCATTGAATAACAAGGCAATAAACATTACAATACCAGGTAATGTAATGCAATGTAATGTAATGCACAGGCACTAGGGTACTGTTCTCTGCTCACAACAGCGGCAGGTGTGCAGTTTGAATGTGCAAATAGTATTTAATTTTTACTCATTTGATTGTATTACGTAAAACGTGATTGGCTATTAATAAATTTATCTCCGCAATACAATGATGGTACAGATCAGAGGCTTCCATTTTTTTGTAAATCTGGGACTCCAAATCAATTTTGAACCCTGTATCTTTGTTACGTAATCGAAGGACCAGGCGGCTGTTCGCCAATATAAATGATAAGGTAATTAAAACTTGTCGTTTTGGAAATAATGTGGACTATAATTTAATACGCAACAATAATTAATACACAGCGATGTACACCGGTGAAGGTAACGAATTGAAGTGTCGTCTGCTCTGCATTCTTACAATTAAATCTTTGAGTTATTGGGGTGGGGTGCAATTTGAATTGAGCACCGCGAGGGGTGGCTTGAAGATGATTCCTGATTGGTGCGGCATTTCGTTTCGGTAAGCCATGTTGCCACACTTGGTTATCACAAGCCGTGGTTAATTCCTCTATCTGGCATTTCTGAGGATTCCTAATGCCGTCCAATAAATATATTTGGGATTTCCTGGTCGCTAATTGTATTTGCCGAAGTGGCAATCCTTGCTCAATAAACGGCTTAATGTGCCTATTGATCTTCATGCGCACCGTACTTTACTTAAGCACTTCTCGGTGAACATAAAGGCTAAATAATAGCCACCCCAATAAATTGTCTTTACAATCTTAATACTACAAATGTATCGGCGGCAATAAAGGCCGACTAATGCGATTACACTTTAACCGATTTGGGGTTCGACGCTGTGCAATAGCGCCGAAACAGAGCTTCTTTAAACACACGCGAAGGAATGACTTTTAACTTTTCATGATTTATAAGCAGCTCACTTGCGTGAGATCTGAACTTAGGATTATTTATTTATCGGCAAGATTAATCGACAATTTCCTTCGAAGCCTGGCAATTTCCTCGGGAGGTTTTTTTCTGCAGGAGCAGGGTGAGGTGATCGTGCACCGCCTTGGGGCCCTTCGTTTTGCATTTTGCGTGATTTCGACCAGGTGGTTGCGTCATGATGACTGCGGGTCATGCGAAAATATGAGAAACACACACCGCTATTTCTTTGTACGATAAATTTGATTGAAGATTACGTTAATTCTACGTGTGTTTTTCACCGAATATAATTTGCAGACGTTAACACTGAATAAAATTGCTTGAATATTTTTCGAATTAAGTGTATCTGTTTATTAATTTATTTTTGATAGGGTTGTTTTCAATTCGTAATATTTGAAGAGGTACAGTTGATCTCACTTGAAATTATAATCTTTAACTTTGATTTAGTGTGAGAAAATAATAATACAATAAACTTACATAAGTACTTACAACGTATTTACAGTTTTTAAAACTCTAAAAAATATTCCTTTGCGATTTTTCTCTAAAATTATATAAAATAAAATATGTTAAATTCCTTTGTTCGCCTCTTATCCCAGACACTCGTATATATGGCTGCATGTGCATCCGTGGCGCTTGTAATTATATCACAAAATGATGATAAAAGCAAATTCCAGATACGATCTCCAAATGCACGATAACAGCTTATATGTATATCCATAAAATGCAAATATTTAGTGCTTGTTCCCGTTCTAATATATGTACATTTATGTGACTTATGCAGACAAATCATGTATTATTAAGTGTTACATATTACATTTTTGTGCCAGGTGGATATCAGAGATATCAAGATAAAGTGACAGCAGAAATAAATTAACATGTAAAATCTTGATTTATGGTGAACGAATTTTAGTTTAATTGAACGAATTTATTATTTAGGCGTTATGTAAAATGTTTTTGAATCTATAAATACAATGCTTAAAGCTATATTAGTGCCAATTTGGGTTGTATAAGAACTTTTACAAAATATGTAAGAATAGTATATTATGATATGAGTGCATAAGAGAGTCTTTCAAGCAATCTCGCCAGGTTTAAGAGTACGGCTCGAAGGGGAGTGCTTTTGATGGCGCAGTGCTTGGCAGGCTCTTATTCACTTGTATCGTACGTTGTTTTTTTATTATCCTGCACCACAATATCATAGTTCGAACCCAGGTGTTCTCATCATTCTCATAATTTGTAATTTTTATTTGTCATTGCATTTATTTAACTGCATTACATGCATTACAACTGCATTACGTGAATTCTTATTTGCGTTCAATTGGATTGATTACTGATCAATTCTTTATATTATAATGTTAGTTTATTAACTTTTAAAGACGAATTAAAGATTAATAATTCTAATACTTTTAATATATTGTGATGGTATTTGTATTATAAGTAGAGCAGATTAATTAGAATAGATTTATTATTATTATTAGATAGGTATTAGATAGAATTATAATCTTAAGGGCACAAGCTAACTAAAATTATTGTAAATATTGTAAATGTGAATGTGAACAAGTATGCACAAATCTACAGAGAAATGTGTAAGACATTTTATGGACACAGAAAATCGCAAGGTCTATGGATCCGCGGATGGAGGTTGTTGATCGGTTACCACGGGTGACAGGTGACTTCGTGCATATACGCATGTGAGATTGAAGAATTGAAGATCGGAAATAATCAACAAGAAACAGATTGACGAGTCGAGGGTAGAGGGTGAACGGCGAGCAGGGGAGACGGTAGTGGGTCGAGTGTCGTGATGTTGCACTAATACTAATAGATTACATAAAATTAACGCGTGTTCAACGATTGGACATAGGACTGGAAAAAGGCAGTCAACAAGGAGAGGACTTCAACAAGATAGGAGCCGTGACGGAGATATTCGAAAATCAGGACTTCAAGCCGCTAAACTTCGCACACAAAAGTAGCTGTTTACTTTTGTGCGAATCAACAAAGGATCAGAAGACGAACGCAGGGACAAGAGGACGACTTAATCAAGGGACCAAAAGCAAGAAGATATCTGCAAGTATAGAGTTTGCGTAAATTACAAGAATCATATTCTCACATAAGTTAGCTTGTGTATATAGGATTTATTTTGTTAATGTTGGTCATAGTGTATTAGTTTTGTTTAATATAGTTTTGTTTTCTATTGTTTTGGATTTGTTTGACTAATTCACTTTACGTTAGACGTTTTTAAAGTTTTTGGTTATTATTAATTCATTAAAGCATTTGAACAAGACTCTATTTAGTTCTGATTGAATCTACCATTGACCCTGAGATAAGAGAAATAATAAGGAGTTATAAAACAAGTAAATACGTAAATTCAACACCCATAAAATAGGTAAAGTAAAAAATAAATAAAAACGTAACGTATATTTATATATATATATATATATATATATATATATATAAAAATAAAACAATTGTAATTCAACAAACTAACACAATCAACCACTGATTGTGAAACGATAACCAATTGTACCAATTCAAAGCAGCTCAGACGGTGATTTACTAATGCCTCTTCACTATCCTGTTTCCTTCCTTCCTTCATTCATTCATTCCTTCATTACCTCTAGTAATTATCCTATTGTAATCCTGTAATTGTAATTAAAGTACTCGCAATTGCCCCAATCATGCTATTGTAATTGCTCGCGGTGATTAGAAGTCCGATTAAATCAGCGAATTAAAAGCGCGAATTAATTCAATCGAGAACTCTGCGGGGGATGCGTTAGAACTGTCCTAGCTTATACAGATTTTTGCACCCTTATTAGTTTAATAACCAAAGATTATAATGAAATTATAATCTGAAACTGTATGAAAATTCGTTGGTAAATTTTGTATTTATACCAAATTCCATATTATTGCATAAGAATATATTATAATAACTTGGCACTGATAGAAGTGCCAAGTTCTTGTGTTTTCCACACATAAGTAGAAAGGTAATCAAGTATTTGATGAGTAATTTATTACTTGTTGACGACATTGCAGATTATGGGTTTGAACCTAAAGAAGCGCTCTAAGTTGGCGGTTGATTAAACGAGTAGTCAAATTGGCTTGCCTGTCAGTTGCATTCCACAGCGAACATGTTCAGTTTACCCCCTATATTTCAACTGAAATTTATTCAATCTGTACAATATCCAGTTATGATATGCCACTTTATCGACCTTGCGTGTAAATACCGGAACGAATATTTGGCAATTAATTACAACCCACTTATTCAAATATATTGAATCCAATACTACGTTTATTATGTTGTTTTAGAGCGTTTCCCAAACATGGAAACCAGATCAATTCCAGGATACCGAATGCATCAAGTTACACGTCTGCATAGATAGTATCTTAATCGCGACCATCTATTTATTTGTGGGCTTAATAACGCAAAGTGGCAATTTGTAATTGCTTTGAAGAAAATATCTCTAGGGTGTGTGCCGTTTCAACACACTCTGCCGATATCACCTCAGCCACTTTATAAGTCATTACCGGCCTTCTTAGCTGCGCAATGAATAATTAATGAAAGCCAAGCGCGTGGTTTCACTTTCGTCTTTAAAATATTTCTTATTTTTGATTATGGTTTGTGCATTCGCAGATCGTGAATTCGCGATTAAATATGTCGCTGCGATGAGACCAGGTCGTGGATTCCGAACACATACAGGTGACGGACTTCCAGGTATTTTATAATTGTCGCCTCGACACGAATGAGGAATTAGTGTCCAATAATAGATTCTAATCTGCTTTGGAAGGCGCACCTCTTATCGAGAAACTGTTTGCACATTTTATAAACAGATTTTATTATGTTGTGTTCAAATATTTGATTACGCATTCTGTTTGGTGTGTTTACTACTTATCCATTATATTAACACATGTCATGAATTCTTAAACAAAAAAAACATGCGAGTTTTGACGCCTCGTCTATAGTGCAAAAAATGTTGGTTTTGATTAATGATAGGCTAATTCGAATTATAATAATCGCATAATTCGATTATTAAAATCATTCGAATTATCATTCGTGAAAATAAATAATTCGGATTATCATTCGGTAAAATCATTCCGATTATCATTCGGTCTAAAATCATTCGGATTATCATTCGGTAAAATCATGTCCACCAATATCTCAGGGCCGGCGGACGGATCATGTAGCAGAAATTCTAGAATTGGTCACCTAAAATTTTTAATTTTTTTTTAATCCGGAAATGTTTTCGGCCGTCACGACGTCTGTACATATTAGTTATTGTTTTGTCGCCAACGCAGTGTCGTGTTACTTTTGTGTCGTCAGGTGAGCCTAGATTTTAGTAAATAGAAATTAGCAAATAATATAAATAAGTGCAAATGCTGCCTGAATGGTAGTAACTGGTAGGAATAAGGAATAAAGGAGTTCCATTGGTTTTCAAAATCTCCCATTATTTATATAACTTTATTTTAACGTATTCAAAACTTGTGTAACGATCAAGTTACCTTGCCTATAAATAAATCACACCTGAAATTGCAGCTCCCCTTTGTTTATAAAACGCCTCCTACGATGTCCCGAAACATGGTGAATATTTTAATTTCCACATAGTAGTTCATGAAACTTGAGCCTCGTGTGCGTTTCAAAATTTTATCAAATCTAATTAGGCGTCAGAGTTTTGTTTTGATTAAAATTTTACCAGGCAAATGTCGGCTGGGAAAGGTTCGGCCGCCTCCTCACCGTCGTCCCACCAGGGTATGAATGAACCGCGTCCTTGTGTACTTGCAGCCAGTATCCTGCCGATCGTCGCGAAGCTGTGTGCAGCGCGTTTAACGAGAAGCACGCGAATCTGCTTGGACTAATTTGTTTATGAAACGAGTCACAAGTCTAACATAATTAGATGGTGCCTTAGAGTTTGCCAGTGTGCGGTTCGAATTTGATTATCAAATAATAGTTTCTCTATGTGATTGTGTTCACTGTGCTTCTAATAAAGAGTTAGTTTCGACTGTGCAGATTAGTTTAATTTTGTGTAAAAGTGGTAGCTACTTTATCATCTACTTCTACAAAAGCGTGATACTGGATTGATCGCGAATTAGGGCAAAAAGTAGCATGAAACACTGAAAATATGTTTCAAGTTCAAATATGTTTGGGTGGTTCTTTATAAAGATTTCTTTTGCAGCAGCCTTTTCTGTAAACCCTGAAAACCATTTTTGTAAACCCTGAAAACCCTTTTTGTAAACCCTGAAATAATAGAAGTATTTACTAACGTTTAGATATTTTGTTAAGTGCTCAACGCTAAAGTACATTATGTGAAACATAATTATGTGATAATTATTATGTGATAAATCATAATTATGTGATTATGTGTACATTATATATTTAGTTTTGATGGATTTACTAAATAATTTTACATTTGTACACTCTCAGAAACAATATCTTTACTTCGCCATCATTGCCTAAATAGCTTAACATTACACCGGCGTATTCACTTCTAATTTGTAGTATTAGCGGTTTTTAATTATATTAAAATATACATTTTGGGTATAATATTTTTGAACTTAAATTGTTTACAACTCTATCACATGAACCAGCTTTGTTATCGTAATATACACCCTCGTATCAAAGTTTCTGGTTGTTTGTGGTACAAAGTGAATTAAACTTATGTCATCTTCAGATTATAATAACAATAATAATAATAATATATCTGGTATTTAGATTCAGAATAGTATATTATGAAATTGGTTTATAATCCATAAGAATGTACCATGAGTGACTGGTTGGCGCATGAGCGAGGCAAATGTGCTAATTTCACGAATGCCATAATCCGGAATTATACACGAATTTCATATACTATTTTGTAGTCGACTAGAGCATTATTATAAATTTCTGATAAATAATTGTTCAAAACTAATCCGCGTACGAAAAACTGACAAGAGGTGGCCTGTGCTGACATAGTTTTTCTATGCTGATCTGAATGATGCCGTTACTAAGCTGTCCTTTATCGTTACCATTTTTCTCAAATTCTGACAAACTAAATGTGACGAAGATTTAATAAGTGTTGGCAATTGTCAAGTTTTGGCAATGGTTAAGGATCAAAAACGCGGAGATATTTACATAATAGGTTATGCTTTTTAGATAAGGTAAATTGTTCTAATTTAGATTATATTATTTATCTATTAATTCATCGTACTTTATTTTATTTGTCAAAACTTCACAAGTCTTATTCGTTATGGTGTATTACTTGTTTACCTTTCGAAGATATCAAGTATTGTCCAAACTGTTACAACCTATACAGTAATATAAATACAAAACAAAAGAAAATCACTAAAAAATCAATAAAGATTTTCCAGAATAATATACATAGCATATGTATATTTCCTGTGTAAATATTTTGCATATTTGGGATAAAATTGGATAACATTTTGATAATTTTTCTGATTTATGTTTGTTACAAAATTTTGCATCAATAGATTAATTGAATATGTGAAAACTTATTAAAACATCGACTATTCTTTATCTTTAACTTAAAAATCATATTATTTCAAACTATTGTAAATATCGTTGAAAAGTATAAAATATATGAATATAACAAAAATATTGATAAAATATTTTAATTCGTACTTTTCGTGCTTGTGATATGTAAAATCTGCTTACGTTTAATGAATAATTCACAAAATCATCCTCACTTGGCATATGATGATCTTATAATATGGTTATGGTTAACTACTCGTATATCTCGTATAATAATATACATCTCGTTTAAATTTCAATTTACAAGATCAAATGAAAAGTAGAAAACAACGCTAATCCTAAAAACACATATCTACACATAAAATTCAACTAAACCTATTGTCTGGAGATAATTTGAAATTTAGAAGTTGTAATGAAAGGTCTCTGGAATTCTATAGAGGGGGTCCGAGTAAAATACAAATAGCAATAATAATAGCCAACCTCCGATAGAAGAATAATGAAAAAAAAATGTAGCAAATTTTTATAACCCCATTTTTATTTACGTATGTGCTTTTAGTATTATGTTTAATTTTAACCATTGTATTAAAATTGGTATGTTGATGCAATCATGCTGAAATTGTTTTACAGTGCCATTTAATAGAGCAATTGTGATAATATAATAAGGACATCACGTTTATGCAAATAGTTGCATAAATTGAATATATCACTGAATATATTGTTGCTAAAAGTGATTGCCCATTTTATTTTATGAAATCGAATGTTGCATAAAGGCCATCAAAATTCTACCAAATACAAAAGTGTTGGTTGTTTCAGACCATAACTTGTTTTCACTTAAATCAGTAGTGTTATGGCAAAACATGCTATCTGCCTTTTTTTTTCAAAATGCACTTTTTGGCATTAAATGGCCACAAATAATGTATACTTTAAGTTGATCAAAGGGTTTAGTGTTGTAAAAAATTACTTGAAAATTAGTTGAATAGTATTTTGAGATTTTTTATTTTGAGACATTCGTGTTTATAGATACCCATAAATCTTTACCAAAAACGTAAGTAACAGGGTCAAAGCATAATTTATGAATCTTGAATTGCGCGAGTTTGCAGTGCCAAAAGTTACGAACACGCAAAATCGAAAGTGAATTTTGAACGGATTCGGAATAGGCACGTGTCGCATCCATCAATCGGCCCGCCTTCCTAACTCGTTTCTAAACCAGTGAAACTCGCCGTTCGTTCAAATTCAATTAAAGTTTGCTAAGCCTTTTGAATCCGAGGCTGCGCTCGCCCATCATTATGCCCAGGTGTGCACAGTTTTCTCCGCTGTTTTGCATAAGACGGAATACAATGACTGGGTTACTATTATCGGAATACCGACGATGAGGAGGAGGAGGAGGAACGCCGGAGGTGCGCCCTGGAGGCCAGCGCAAGTCACTTGTTGCGAAATGTCTTCGTAAACTGTGACATGACCTCGACCGCCTACAAGAAACGAGATTCAGCGCATTTCCGGAAAAATAACTGAAATAATAAGAAGTATTTCTCTTCAGATCAATTATATAAGGTGGTAATTTGCTTACTTACGTGGTTTACGCTAAGTACACAAATTAGTACCCATAACTGGAAATAACCAACTACGCTATGCGGTACGCGACTCGCAGGTTGTTATTATAATCGTTTTACTTTCAATCTTGAAGAGAGGAAGAGAGTAATGCAATTTATCAAAGAATCAATTTTTGACGAAATTCTAATGGGCTGCATAAAATTAGAGTCAAAATTCTAAGAAGAAACCGACCATTCTCGTATAATAGAATAGAATTTATTTGCGTGCTAAAGTCAATAAAGCTACAAATCAAAACGTCAATAATTTTTGACTGAGGAAATCTAAATAATTTTCGAGATTTCTACAGATAATTCTTATGATTTTGAAGGATAATTTCGTGACCATGAAAATAAAAAAAATACTGACAATAATATATAAAAATACTAAATAATAATAAATTATTATTCATATTTTTTCATTCTCCAAAATAGTCCATAATTTAAAAAATATCAAAACATTTCCAAGTATGTGCTGTCAAATTTCGAGAGATTTATTTCCCTGATTTCTCAATTATATTTGTGATCTCAATAGATACAAATATTTCCCAATAAAAATTTGCTATTAAAGACTCCACTTTTTAATGGAAATAATAAGTATTTTTACAAAAAATAAAAGTGACTAAAAAGTATTAAGAACTCTACTATGTTCTCTATGTTGTATAATCTAAAATAAAATATATAATATTTTAATGTTTTTTTTTTACTTGTCACTTGTTAAAAATTACTTTTATCTTAAAGCTGTTTCTTTGACTTGCTGTTTATTAAAATTATGTTTTTCACAAACAGTTTTGTTATTTAACTTGAGTAAACTCATTTGTCAAAGTGGCATCATAAAAAAAAAACGGCCAATGTGATGGGATTTAAAAAGCAGAGAAAGTCCGAAATCAAAAGAAAAATGAACTTTTCTTTCCGCTGAGTCACAATGAAGACGTTTGATAACTACATTTCTGCGTTTAGCACAATTCCATTTTCAACATATTTGGTCTTATTTCATGGAACTTTCGCCCCATTTTTACATGAATGAGGCTAAGTGGTCTCATGTGACAACATTTTAATCATAGGTAAACATATTCCCTGTGATAAGCTTGAAATGTGAAAGTGCATCTGAGAGTGAATGTAGTATCTGCGCCGTATCAAATTTGAATGTCGTTACCTAATAAATAAATCTCGAATATTTTCTATGCAGTCGGTGCAACCGTTAAAAACACCGGTTGTTAAAGGTTGAAGTGATGTAATTGTGAAGACATAATGTTTATAGCGCAGGTACAATAGATTGAAAAGATCTAAGCACTGTAGTATTTCATGATCCGGCTGATTGAAATATCGAAGAATTTTAATGTACCAATTAGTATGTTTATTGCGTATTAATGCGTATTATACTCGAATAAACTTGTGAGCCTGCTATTACTGAAGTTAAGTAGGTATAAGGAGTTTTCCGGTTTTCTCGAATGGCCAGGAGGCGCATTTTTTTGTTAAAGGTCAACATTTTCATGCCGAGATGTATAATCCAATGAAATCATATAAGCAAACAAGCATTGTAAGAAAATTGGAATAACTGAGGAGAGTCCATCCAAAAGCACACATGTTGCTGATGAGTTAGTGGTTGTTTATGGTACAATTTCCTGAATTATATCCAAATATCAGATTTGCGCAAAACATATTTTGTCCTGTAGGATATCAGGATTCGAACCCTTCCAAATTTGATAATTTGCAAGATTCGGACAGTTGAAATTAAAAATTTGATAGATATTTACATTTTTACCTTTCGCAAATTTTACCTAATTCGGAAAGATGCTCTTGAAAGTTTCACAGGTTTTCACAATTTTATTTTGATAGATTTTTACTACTTATGGCCTTAGAATTTGACATATTTAGGCAGTTGAAATTGAAAATATCTCGAATTTGGACAATTTTTGTCGAAAATCTTACAAATCTGGACACTTTAGGCAGTTACTGTGGAAATTTTGACAGAGTTTTACTGCTAAGGCTTACAAATTATAAAAATCAGAGTTGCTATTAAAATTATGATGGATTTTGATAGGTGCACCAGAAAATTGAACATTGAACACTGACTAATTTTTACAACGTAAGCTACAATTTTTTTCGATACCTTTCGAATATGTAAATGAACCTATGTAAATTAGCTAGATTTGGCTAATTTCAGTTGAAATTCATTACAGATTTCGGCACTTCCAATTGAACATTTGGCAGATTTGAATAGTTGCAATTGAAAATTTGGCAGATTTGGCTGTAGTATTTGAAAATTTAAGATTTAAACAGGTACATTTAAGAATTTTGGCAGATTTTCACATTTTCACACTTCCAGACAAAAATAAATTCAAATAAATTAAATAAATAAATAAATAATTAAGAATATTTATTAGCAGAAAATGTACATAATATACAAGAGGTAAATATATACACGACAACAAATTGACTATTAACAAATTCTGGCAGTTACTGTGGAAATTTTGACAGAGTTTTTTAGTTGAAGCTGAAGTTGAAATTGATAGATTCCAGAATTGCTATTGAAAATATGAAGCATTTTGATAGATGCACCAGAAAATTTATTTCAAAATATATTTCGGGAATTATAACTTTAAATTTTCACGGCTGGCTGTTGCAGCTGAAACGACTTTAACAGCTTTTTACAATGCAATTTGACACCTTTCGACAGTTGCTTTTGAAAATTTGTTAAATTTGGATCATTTCTGTTTAAAATTGTTACAGATTTGGGCACTTATAATTAAAAATTTAATAGACTGTTGGAATTGACAATACTTTTGTCGACCATCTTAAACGATATCGAAGCCGAGTGAAGTTTACAGATTTTCACAATCTCTTCCAACGTCTTGCACTTTAAACGTCGGTCGTACAGTTTGACAGATTTCGGCAGTTCCCATACGAAATTTATTTCCGTCATACACGATTTGAACACTTCAAATGTGAATTTGAAACACCCGAACAGTTGTAATTCAAAATTTAATTAATTTCACATATTCACTTTCACAAATTTGAACAGATTCGGAAAAATTTCTGTAACCAATTTGACAGATTTTCAGTTTTATTTTAATAGATTTTGGATTTTTACCTATATGAATAACAATTCAAAATTTAATTGAAAGAAATTATGTCCAACCGATGGTTTTAGGATTTGACAGAGTTTAGTAGTTTCTATTGAAAATTTGTCAAATTTGTATAATTTCAGCATAAAGTCCTACAGATTTCGGCGCTTTGGTTTGAAAACATTTGAAGAGGTGTTTTATATGTGATATAGTTTTACATGGGGCATCAATTTTACATTTTTTTAGAAAGTCCTATTTACTTGTATAGGTAGATACACTCTCTGAACCTTGGTTCATTTTTGTTCAACCATGGGTTTGTTTGCATCGCGAAAATAAAGCTTTGAGACTATCCTGTAGCGCATTATTACGATTTTACCTGTGTGCATTGAAATATGAATTTAATCAAATCCTCATGTGAACCAGTATCGTGCTTTACGCCACTTTATGAATACTATTCTACAAATTATTGTACATACTACTAATTACAGTTTTATAGAGAGTAGGAAACGCTGTTATAAATATGAATTGAGCGTGGCAAAACCAAGTGGTATTTAACCCATAGTTCACATCACTCAGTTTCAACGTTCATCCTATTTTGGATTAATTAATGCCTCTACAAATTGCATTAACTGGATTTAAACACTTTCTTCCTTCTTGGCCTACTACGTGATAAGTGCAAAGTGAAATTAAAGAAACAAAGGTGTTATATTGAAATCACATCGCTATACGAACGAATCGACAGCATAACGAAGCACAATGTTCCACTTATCTCCAGCAAGTGCATTTGAGCACTCCCTCCGCAACGATTGCTCCCCCAAGCTGCCAAGGAACTTCCAGCTCCAGCACAAGAGCTGTCGAGGCACAGTGCATGCCGGGGGCAAGTACGGTGACACTCCAGAGAAGCCCGAGCCGTTTTCACGTGCCGGCTCACTGCGTCGATCGAAACGCAAGGCCCCCGACGAGAAATCCTCTTCGACCCCCACATCCAGCAACTCGGACAGCTTGGATTCCGTAGGCTGCGAGAAGGGCGCGAAGGAGAGGAGCGCCAGGGGGGCAGCAGCTGCGGAGCGCCTTCACGCGGCCGCCACAAAAGCATCGCACGCGAAGGAGCGCGATCCATCGGAGAAGCCCTCCTCGGGCCAGGAGAGGTGGCTCAAGAGGCTGGGCAGCTTCTCATTCAGGCGGAGGAAACTGCCCATGCTGAAATACTCCACCGCACTTGAGGAGTGCTACGGGAAAAAGACGCAGTCTGCAGAAAACTCTGAAAAGAATCGGTTCAAAACTTATGAGGATATTCTAGCCACTAAGATAACTGAGGAAGAGGTGAGATTTAGGTTAAATATAAGGAAAATTGATTGTTATTTTACAGGATAATATACAGGGGTCAATGTACATGGTTAATATGCAGGTTTAATATACAGGGTTAATATACAGGGTAAGTAAGTAAATAGTAAGGAATCTCCTCAGAGCTGTTGTTAATTTTAGAGAAAAAATAAAACTTTTGTTAAAGCCTTCTTTTCCTGAAATTTCTGTCTAAAAATAATAATAAATGCTCTGGGGAGGAGGTTCCTTACTTTTTACTCACCCTGTATATTATATCAGGCCCGTCCAGTCATCACATTTCAGTAGTGCCACAGTAACACCGTGCAATATACTAAAACCTATGTCGAGAAATTCAAACCGCCCTCAACCTTTTTGGATAACCCTGTCAATCAACTCTGTATTAATATAATAATAATAATAATAATCATTTGTTTATACCGAGTGTCTGGGATAATGTGCGAACATAGGAATTTAACATGTAAAATCAAATATGTGTAATTATCCCCTATTAATTTCAGAGAAAAATCGTAAGAGAATATATTTTTTTTATGATGACAAATAATTATAAAATCGTGCTTGTCGTTTGGGATAAGTCGTAATAATAACACGTAATTAGTGGAAGAAAGATAATTTATTCATTTTCAAAACATTTTACAGTGGCGTCCAGTTTACGCAGAGTTCGTGACTTATTTTCGGTTAAATTTAACAATCCACTAATTCCGTCTGTATCAGCAATTAAAAGGTATTTTAATACTCCAATTTCGGCAAATATTATTTCAAAAACATTAACATTAGAGAAAAACGGAACAGAAGAAGCAATGATGAATTGGAAGAAAGAGTTTTGGGTATGATAACACAACTATTTTGTGTTACGAAAATAGTTTACACCCTACTCCTAAAATAGTACATGGTAGTAAATAATACCAAAATAATAATAATAATAATTAGTATATCTTGATATACTTGTCGATATTATTTTCCCTCCAATGATTATATCGGTTATACTATTTTCCTTCCAATGGGATATATCGGTTATACTTTAACAGATACCATGGCGATTTTGATTGTTTTGTTTTTCTTTTGTTTATCAATTTCGCCGAGTGATAATGTTTTCATTTTTACTGAAACAGACAAGTCTGCAGCAAAATCATTATCAAGGCAATATTTTGAAATCTAATTGTTTATTTTTTTGTTCCAGGCTAAAACTGAGGAGCAAGTGGCTAAGGAGAAGCAATGGCTGGACACGGAGAAAGTCTGGCTGATGCACAGAACGGGATTCACAACGGCAAGAAGGCAGGCCAATTCAGATGGGGAGCCAGGAAAACTGAAGATTCAGCTCGAGCAAACTGGCGATGTCATCATCGTAGACGAGGACGATATCGAAAAGGTAAACTTTAATTATTTATTAAGCAAAACTTGAGGTAGCTGGACTAGGCAGTATTTGAACATGTTTTGTAATGACTTTGCCCTGCAGATACAGATTCTAGGTAATCTGGTCGAAGATCTGATGATCCTCGAAATCAGTTGGTTGAAAAGACACTCGTCTAGAAGATTAACAAATATCCCGCCAGATGTTCGGGACTAAAAAATAAGTACGAACGCAGCAGAATAGCGCGGTGGCCGAAGATGTTGCATGTACATTACCAATCAGACAACATCTGACTCGGATTAAATCAAATAGTTGTTATCGTGTCGTTCAGCGTTATTTAATACGATGGGCAAAACCATTATGACTAGGTGTATCTAATTAGCATAAACTTGGCGCGTGTAACGTGGCTGGCTCGTAAAGCAACTGGGAATGCAACGTTCTGGGTTGACTTTTCGTGAGTGAAACTTTTAAAATTGTGTCACTGCAAACCAAAGCATCAGTACGCTTTTATAAATATACTGAATAGATTATATACTTAAATGCCAGCTTCTCATCAGTCGTTGATTTGCTCCTCTGTGAAGTTGTGCCAGTACTCGTACCTATGATCCGGATACCGTATCAAGTGCAGCCAGTGCTTAAGGATCTGACCTTTCGAACCGACCCCGCTGATGATCAAGTTAATCGAAATTACAAGTTTCTCGAAAACACAATTACCCATTTTATTACATATTCTGTTTCCCATATCACTCCATATTCCATATCTTTCAAATAGGTTCAGAACTTGAATTGTACATCCCTCCTTGTTCTGTGCTCGACTCAATATCGGGAATCGGGAAAGCCAAACATAAATTCTCACCACGTGAGTCTCTGACCGCTCGAGGAGCCATGTGAGTCTTTACAATACGAGTATAACTAAAAGCCTTCTACCACAACACCTGGGACAGTTCTTAATATTGCATTCACGAAACTATTGATGCTCAAATCTAATATGCATTACTATGGTGATGGAAAAGGTGAAAATTCAAAAGCGTTTTAAGCGTTTCATTAGAATTTTGAAGAAGCGTGAAACAAGAATTGCACAATTTGTTTCGTCATTTTTTCCAGGCGAATCCACCACAATTCGATCGAGCCGAAGATTTGGCGACACTACATCACCTCAACGAATCAAGCGTGCTGCACACGCTGCGACAACGATTTTCGACCAACCTAATCCACACCTACGCAGGGAACAGTACACTACTTGTAATGAACCCTATGGCCCCACTAGCCATTTACTCTGAAAAGGTATTTAAGACCCCATCCGACCATTTCTCTCAAGTTATAATATTGAATTGCCTGCAGGTGGTGGCTCTCTTCAAAGGGTGCAAGACCGAAGATATGCCGCCACACATATATTCCATGGCACAATCAGCCTACCACAACATGCTGTCGACGCGTAAAGACCAGTCCCTGGTGTTCCTCGGGCGCAGCGGTTCCGGCAAGACCACCAACTTCCGGCACTCCATACAGTACCTCGTGACGGCGGCGGGCACCCTCAACAAGATCCTGACCGTCGAGAAGCTGACCGCCATCTGGAACGTCCTCGAGAGCTTCGGCAACTGCAAGACGGTCATGAACACCAACGCCACCAGGTTCACGCAGATCTTCAGCCTGGACTTCGACCAGAGCGGTGTCCTCGCCTCCGCGAGTATACAGTTCCTGATGCTGGAGAAGACGCGCATTGCAAAGAAGCTGGACGGCGAGACGACCTTCCACGTGATGCACCGGCTGCTGTGCGGCGTGGAGGGCAACCTGCGCAAGGACCTGTTCCTGGACAACCTGTCGGGGAACGAGCAGAACGCGTTCTTCGTGCAGCTCCAGAAGCTGGAGGACAAGCAGAGGGCGCAGCTGGAGTTCGGGAAAGTTGTCGCCTCGTTTGGTGTACTGGGCGTGACCGAGAACGAGCAGAAGTTGCTGTGGAGTGTCTTGGCTGCCGTCTTTCATTTGGGGTGTGCCGGAGCTACAAAAGGTAATTATTATCTACCATTTTACGTACTTCAACTAATTTCTTCTTGCACATGGGAGGGGGTGGAGGATGGTCTGTTTGAGCGAGATCGGTGATGGGAACGTAAGCTAGGAGAACCGGCTCAGTTGCCTCCGAGCCTTTGAGATATGTAGATCACGGTTCGGTGATCTGATTTTCTTCGGTATTGGTTTTATTCTTTATGTAGTCTTTAAGGTGTTTTTCTTTTATAAAACTATTCTCCGTCATTTTTATGCACTGAAGGTGGTACTGGTAAGGTAAGGAATTTTAAATTCGTGCACTGTATATTATCTCTTAGTCTAGTGACTGTCTTGATTTGGCCTTGATTTTAATCTTATCTTACCTTGTACCTTCACCTTGGCTTTCAAGGTCATCTGCCAATTCCAGGACCACCATCATGACCTTTGTTGCATGCAGCAAACCATCTTATAGCGTTGTGTAATCAAATGTGTTTGCTGAAGACATCCGCTTTGCAGACTTTTGAAATGGTCCGTGAGGCCTGGATTCGAAACTTCTGTAGATTGTTCTGTAGGCTTGTTGTTCGTCTTCAATGTGTTCCTGCCATTTTTGAACTTGTGAACACGCAAAAATACGCGTCTGTATCTTGCTTCGACCATCTTGCACCTTCTCTTCGACCTTCTGGACGTTCTTCGACCTTACGACACAACGCCGATGGTTCGCTGCATTTTCATTCTCGACGCCCCAGCATTAAACACATTAGCACTTTGGCCATGATCTGCACACTGCACGGAGACAACTGAGCCGGTTCTCCTAGCTTACGTTACACTCCCCGCCACTGACCGATCCCCTAGAGACCGCCCTCCACCACTTCCTGTTGGTAAGGAAAATATAGTCCCCATCGCTATTGGACAAACCCTTATCAATAAGGTAACATAACGTAAAAATAATATCAAAGAATAATCGATCAATGCTGTACTACAAAATTGCAGGTTGGTCTTCTACTTGTATTTTATCTTATTATAAGGTTTAAGAGACCGAATTGGTTTCCAAGCGCTGATTCATAGATTTCTTACGCGACGCAACTAAAACGCTGTGGCAATGCTATCGCAATGGCAGTTTAAACTGTCGTTGAAAATCCAAGAAATCTGTGAATCAGCCTAAAGCCTATCCACATTTCTAATTGAAAAATTAAATCATCGTACTAACGTATACTCTTCTGTTATTTTTGCAGTGGGTAGTTCGAATCGCTTTCAGTTTGCCAACCCGCAGTGCGCTCAGCGAGCCGCGCACCTGCTGGGCACCACCGTCGAGGAATTATCACGTATCATTTTTGGTTTGGCGTCCGGCGGGATGGCTACGCCCAACACGCCCCGTGCGCCCTTCAGGACCCCTTCGCCCACCGACAGGGGCTTCGATCGCGAGGTCTCCGGATACGAGGCCCTCGAGGGCATCATGGTCGGGCTCTACGCCGAAGTGTTCAACTGCGTCGCCTCGCTGATTAACAAGTAAGTCAAAGCATGCGGTCAAAAACTGCGAAGCTAATCGGTTCGGCGCTCTAAACTGAGGCCTACTACTTGCGGCTCTCTCTATCTACAGCGGCGTGGGTGGTGTCATTTTCTCATGCAATATATCCGGAAACAAGTCTAATGCCAAAGAAGTGCTCAGTGGTAAATGGCACTCGAACTAACCTGGAGCATTTTATGCTTAGCTGTTGCTGCTAAGGGTTGATGATGCGTCACAGCCGGATCCTGCTGGTGTTCGACTATGGATTAGGTGTGATTATTCTAGCTCAAAAGAACACTGAACTGTCAGAGGCGTGAAATTCAAAGACTTGTAGCTTGGGCTCGCTTTACCTTATGGAGTATCGGCTGGTTGCCAATGCATACAAGTAGATAGGTGGCCACTTGAGTCCTGTATTTCTCCATAAGAAATAACATGGGAACTACCCCCTCTACTTCCGCCCACCCTGTTTAAAAAGACACCTTTTAAAAAAGGACTGTTTAAAAGAGAACTGTTTAAAAGAGACCTGTTTAAAGGAGACCTGTTTAAAAGAGAGCAAGAGACGTTGGATTTTCCAGAAGTTCCCAAAACGAAATTTCAATTTCAGGTCAATATCCGCGTCGACACACACTGTTTCCTCGTTGCTCCTCATCGACACGCCGGGATTCCAGAACCCAGCCACGTGCGGTAGGCAGGCGGGCGCCACGTTCGAGGATCTCTGCCACAACTACCTGCAGGAGCGCCTGCAACTGCTCTACCATCACAGCAATCTTGTCGTGCCCAAGGACCGCTACGTCCAGGAAAACATCGAGCTGAACCTCGACGACCAGGAGAACGAGAACCTGATCAATCCCACGCCGCTGGTGAACCTGCTCGACAAGACCGCGCAGAACACCGTTGTCAGGACTTCGCAGACCGACCTGCACGAGGCCGACCGCAGGGGGCTGCTCTGGTTGCTCGACGAAGAGGCAATTTATCCAGGTAATTTATGTTCTGCCCATTTTTGTTGAATTCAAAAGTTTTACAGTGTTATTCATAAAAAAAATTGCCGCGGTTTAACGGTGATTTAATCTTACTAACCTTGATAAGCCTTTGTAAACCACGTAAAACCACGGTTTTAATTTTTATGAATAACGCTGTTAGGTTTTTCAAGTTGGGCGTCCACCAGGTCGGTGGTTAAGCGCAGAGCGAAGTCTCCATTGGTTGGATTGATAGGTCCATGCACTGTGAATGAAAACTCTGCTTTGCGTCGCGCTGCGCCCCTGACCTAGTGGACGCTCGGCTTTACACATTCTTTTTCCTTAATATATTCTTCTTATACCCTTATTGGGTTTCAAGGCAAGTTTTATACGTACAGGGTGAGAACAGTCGCAACAGTTCAGAGCTACTTATTTTGAAACGTTTGAAACTCTTCACATTTGTTTGTTAACCCCTTTAATTTTCCCATTTTCGCCTGTTATTCTATCATTTTGTGACGTACCTGAAGGGCAATCAGCGCGTTAGGCCGTGGAGCGAGTGGAGGGTCCCTTCGAAGCAGTGACGAGGGCCAGGCTCTCGGTGTCAGAGAGTGGGGGGGTTAAAAAAAAGGCTCCACGTAATTTTAACCTCATCGCTACTTCGTCGCAAAGGGTGGCTCCACCCTACCTGCGTGGGTGGACGGCAGACAGTCAGCGAAGTTCAGAAATCACGAACTGTCACAACGCTGACCATTTGGCGCCAACACCACCAGATTTAAATCTCGCAGTGAGAATAAAAACTGAAACTGAAATAAATGCCCGATCGAGAAAACGTGGGGGGAACAAAAAATAACAGGTGTGAATTTGGTAGTGTAAAATATCGGCGTTTATTCACACAAACGACGGACACCGTGTCTACGCTCCTGAAATAAATACCTCCGTACGCAACCCTTTCACGCAGGGTTCACCCTATTCGGCCGAATATTGCGAGCTCCTGATCGCGCGATTCAAAGGGCCGACGGAGCGACATTTCTCTTACACAAGCGCAAAACACGTACGGCACGAAACACGTAACGCAAATTTTACACAACAGAAATAAACGATATGTCAATATGGAATTAAATTCAATTGAGACCAACAATCAAACATAAAGGTCTGGCTCAATTGAGAACACAAAAAAAAATAGGTATCAATATCTATATCTGTATCTGGCCTGTGTTCCTGGTATGTCTTCGCTGGCGGCTGGGTTCAGCTCCTGGATGGCGGCGGTATGCGTCGGGGACGCCGATCACTCGATTCCGGCCTCAGAGCAGGATGATCGCTGCCTCCAGCCAAGAACTGGTTGGCTGAGCTACTTAGCCCTTACCCCGTAAAAAAACGCCTGCAAAGCACATGGCCTTAGTAACAATGGCCGGACACGTGGCTTCACGAAAAGAAAAAAAAAATATCGGGCTTAATTACTTACTCAGATGTTATGAGCGTATGGATAGTTCCTTGCCCTGTACCTGGTGCCTCAATCCCCTCAAGGGTGGTTAACTGAGTCCCCGTTTATTATCCCGGAAACCGTATGGTGGTACACCTATTACAACTGTTCTTCGGGCACTTCCGTACTGCACGCAAGGTAGCTGAATTCTGCCTCTATGGCGGCGTCTCGCCGGCGAATTTAAAAATCGCACACATATGGGAAACGCGTCACCACAACAAAAAAAAGGTGCGAGTACGGTCGTCTACAGTGCAGGTCTATGCGCCAATTAATTATTAAAATGCAGTTTCTGCCAAAGACGTTTCTGGACCGTTACAATTTTCACTTTTCATTGCTTTAATTTCTTCGTTATATTCTTACTGCTTTTTTCCTTATTCCTTTGGCATCTAGTTTTAGGTTTTGAACCGGTGCAGTGCCAATGTTTTATCTAGTTTTCTTCGTATTTCCGCTTACTCCTTGCTGAGGATCTTGTTGCTTTATTTCTTTAATCCAACATAGGCTCATCCACCTCATTTTGATTCCTCTTTCTTTTTGTTTCATTTGTACAATATCCATCGCTCGTTTTCCTTTGAATTCTTATATATATATATATATACATAAACAATCTTTATTGGCTATCCACCCCATATGGAGTCTATCCGCCTTTAATTCCTTATTTACTTATCTATTTCAATTCAATATTTCATCAATTCTTATTTACTTTTCTATTATGCTTTGTGTGTAAATTATGCAGCTTTGTGCTAATAAATATTCTTATTATTTTTACTTTCATGTATATTTAGTTGCCTACTATAAACCGCGTAAAGAAGCTAATACAAATCACCTTCTTCGAGTTTAATACTTATAGGCTTATATTATAATACTTATTATATTATTTCACCATTTTCATTACTGCTCTGCTCATCTACTTTTCTTACCTCGGAACTTCTGCCCGTTCTCGTGTGTACCTGGTAAGTTTTTGCAAAACTCGCACTCAATCCATCCATATTTAGATTTGTATTTCCGGGCATTGTTTTTCACGTTTATAAATCACCCTGTACACAAATTTAATATTGCGTCGATGGTACATTTGACGATGATTTTCTGTTCTAGGGTCTACTGATGATTCATTTTTGGAGCGTCTGTTTACACATTACGGAGACCGAGACCACCAGTTGCTGCTGCGTAAGGCGCCGGGCAATCATCAGTTCATATTGCAGCATTTACAAGGCACCAACCCGGTACTGTACACGGCCACCGGTTGGCTGAAGTGCTGCCGGGAGAACCCAGTTGCAAGAGCTGCCGTTTCTGTCCTTCAGGAAAGTTGCAAGTGAGATTTAAAGATTTTTTTATACTGAATTTACAGAATATGTTCCGTTTTACGTTTGTACAGCTTTGAAATAAGTTCAACTTTGTGAATTCTGTAGATGATTCACTATAATAACGATACAAAGTGATACAAATTATTATATTACCAATTCTGCAATGTTTTATTTTAGGGAGGATTTGAGTAAATTATTCGTGGCTGTGAGAGGTTTAGGCGCCTCAAGTTTTAGTGGCTCACTTGTAGGCATCGAGGGTTCCCAATCATTGAGAAGAGCGTCGAGCATTCGACGAACGTTTACTGCTGGAACGGCAGCAATTAAACGGAAGTCAAATTGTTTACAGGTAATCTAGTTTTAAATGATAATGTGAAAATGAATGATGATTTAAATGATGATAACCCATCAAAATTATCAACTTATTTACTAAATTTAAAGAAAAAACTCTAAAACCGTAATATTGCATTCTGTGTTTTTAAACTTCGCGTAATCGTATTTTTAATTCTTCTGTTTATTGTAGACCAAATTTACTGTAGACGGACTGGTGGAGACCCTACGTAGGACCAAGCTTAGATTCGTGCAGTGCATTCTGCCGCAGCACAACGCAGGGCTCTGCGAAACTAATGCATCACTGATGGCTGTAAAAACTGCGGGAAATGCAGATGATGGAGTGCTCAATGTGCCTTTACTTAGATCACAGGTAAATTGCAGGTTCCGTTTTCTAGCAATAAACAACAGTATTCACAGTAACGTGTACGTTATTTGACAGCATCACATTCAAATGTTAAAAGCTACTATGTCATAATTACATTTGACATTTGAATACGATCATCAATTAAATGTGTATTATAAATACACAATAATGTGTATAAATGTACTATTTACTACATTACTATTAATTTTTTTTACTACGTGATACTGCTGAATAAATTATATTATATCATTGGTACCATCAATGCATGAATGCTTTTGAAGTCAATTTTGGAATTCAATATGTCAAGAAATAATTACAGCGTCATTGATGTCATCATCAATTGTTTTAAGTGACAACTCTTACTTGTTTCTTCTCTTGTTGATACAGAACTAATAACAACAATGTATTTTAACTCCAGATTCGTGGAGGACAAGTCCTGGACACGGTGAGACTGCACAAGCAGGGGTTCCCAGTGTTCATGCCTCTGGGCGAGTTCAGGAGGCGATTCAGGCTCCTGGCCGGCGACCACAAGTCGAACGTGCAGGTCCTCGACGAGAGGAAGGCTGTCGAAGACATGCTCCTCGCCATGGACCTCGATATGTCCAGTCACAGAGTTGGATTAAGCCAAGTAAGTAAATGACTTTAGTTTAAATAGTTTATTAGTTTTATTTTGACATACATGACATATTATTTTGAAGGATCGTAAACGTATTTTGCACCATGAAACAAATGAAACAGATTTCGCCCACAATTTTTATGTACACAAGTATTTATTGTGCGAGTAACCCATTTGCGAGTTATGAAAGTGTTGGTTAACAAAACCCTTAAATTTCTCTCAAGAAATTTGAATGTTTTCAAGCCACCTTCAACTTGAATGTGTTATTTTCTATTTTTTATGAAAGTTTAGGAATATTTTTACATATTTTCTAAAGGTAAGTTTAATTATTATGTATTTTGTAACAGGGAAATTTGTATGAAGACATGTGTGATTTTATATTGATGTGAAACCGTGACGTGACGTTAAGAATGCCATATGTGGTAATTAAATATCGGTGATTGTGACACAACTGCAATATAAAACAATTTCAATTGCTATTTTTATTGATATTGCGAAACGTATACATTCTTACATATCAATTTGTATTGCATTAACTGTTTTACGGCTATTTATTTGAAGCGCAGTGATTTGGGTCTACCTTGTAGTTACTGCAATAGCATATTACATTTTTCAGCATTATAAAGCAATATATAATTTAATTGAAATGAATAGTCACTTAAAGATATACAATTTCAAAGTTATGTTTGTCATGTTTCTTTATTACACAAATTGCATTACATCAGGAGATTTTTAGATTCGATTTTTTGCTCATTACATGAGAAATAATGAGGAATAGTATGAACGTAGTTTAACCTTTAAGTTTGTTCAGCTAAAATAAGTTTAAATAGTTTAATAGTTTAATTTTGACATGTATAACATATTATTTTGAAGGATCGTAAACATATTTTACACCTCGAAACAAATGAAACAGATTTCGCTCACAATTTTGATGTACACTTAGTTAAGATAGTTTATTAATTATTATTTATGTTTATCTATAGTTTATTAATGTTAGCACACAAAAAACATTTTCACAGGTCAGGGTCTAAAATTCAGTAAGTAGTATACATAAAAAATACAAATAATCACAATAATCACACAAATAATCGTACACAAGTATTTATTGTGGACATTTATTGTGGACTTCAAATATTTCAGTAGACCTAGTTCTTACCACAAGTATTAATAAATACATAAAATACTTTGTTGAGGAATGCAGTTATACGGAATTAAACATTTAACTTAAGATTTGACAGCTATCAAACGTTTTTGACAGCAAACATTTTTGTTCCATCTAACGTTCTTTCAAAATAGTGAATTTTCAAATAGACAGGCAAATACTGAATTACAGACAATGCATTCAGTATTTGTCTGCCTACTGATGATGATTGCTTTGCAATCGAAATACACATTTTGTGTAATAAATGTTTATTGTGAAAAAGGTTTTTCTCCTTATTAGTATCCTCTAGTATCACCATCAAATTTGTTCCATTTGGTTGTATCGTTGATTTAGATTATGTCCAACTCTTTGTTCAAATTGCAAACTTGGAAGCCATCATTAGATCTGCTTCCTATGGAGTAATATTTGCTTGTGTATAGGTGGATTACTCGGTCAATATTCTTCTGCGGCAGTAGAATTTTCTACTGATATTTCTACTATTTTTCAGTGGATGATAATTTTTTAATTGCATCCTCTATATTTTCGAGTGTTTCCATGCTCGTTCTCTATTTATGGAGTTTGATTTGCAGCATTTGTTTTTTCAACATGGTGTTGATTGCACAGCTGCATTATTGTAGTATACAATTGCTCGAAATATAATCCGTCCTATGGCAATCATTTTGCGATATCTAAAAAGCGTAAACATTGTTTTAACGCGGCAAAGAAATCCGTTGCATTAGAATCTCGTTAACCCGAATTTCTCGTACCCAAATAAACGAAACGGTTGGTCCGTATGCCAACTTGCCGTGTGTCGTAAACAAATAAAACCCAAATGCAAATTACGCGAAATTTTGCACGAAGGTGCATACATACATCTGTCCAGAAACTATAAACTTCCAGGACGAGGACAGCATTTAAATTAAGAACATTTTTAACGATTATTGTTAAAACGAGGCGGATTTCGACATAGATGAATACTTTTTAGGAATTTACTGCAATTATCAATTTTGTGAATCACGAAACGCTCTGGTGGATTTAACGAAGCAATTGCCAATACGTAGTTACGGAATTGGAATTTATTGAAGCAATGAAATTGATGTAAACAGCGCAATTATAAGTATGTTGATATCGTATCGGAACCTCATCGAGTGTTCAAGGATGGTGTAAAATTTCTGAATATTTTTTAAAGACTACAACTTACCATGAAAATCCATAAAAAACATTAGTAGAAAACCGTAAAATAATATAAAGGTGGTAGCAAAAATTGAGGAAATGTTTTGGAATACTGCACTAAATATCAAATGCATACTAGAAATATCTCATAATTAAAAATAAATTACATCATATTATATGTTTTAATTGTAAATAACTTAACTGTAATCTGCAACTGTTGTCTGTGAATAAAGAATAATTGAATTGACAACTTAAATTAAATTAAATGACAACCTCGGAAAATCCAAACAAATTTCTGGAAATCACATAATCTCGATCTGCGAGACATTTTAAAAATGGCAGTGTAATCACCATTTGACCTTCGTTTACATATTTGTCATTTTTGACAGAGACATAATAAAATTTTGTCAATCATCAGAACATCAGAATGACAAGTTCAAGTATATCTCTACAACTACTTGTAGTATCTCGAACCCACGGCTCTACATTAGTTGTAGAAAGCTGAAATTGAATTTTATGTTTACTTCACTGTTGTGTAACCCAGGCCACCTGGTGAATATATTTGTACCTGAAAACGAGAGATATTAGGTAAATAAAACATGTATTGAGAGTTAAAGAGAGATTTTGTTTTTATTCATCAAAAGAAATGCAAATAAATCTATATGACATGTTAGAATTTTAATACCAATCAATGCAGAACAAACAACGATATAATTCAATATTAATAAATTTTTAATAATGAATGATAATTTTTGACACTAAAGTATAATTGAAAATATGTGTATCTTTGATGGTTTATTTTACAACTTCTTTAATATAAGGAAACTAATTGTTACGTAATCGAAGGACCAGGCGGGTGTTCGCCAATTTAAATGATAAGGTAATTAAAACTCGTCGTTTTGGAAATAATGTGGACTATAATTTAATGCGTAACAATAATTAATACACAGCGATGTACACCGGTGAAGGTAACGAATTGAAGTGTCGTCTGCTCTGCATTCTTACAATTAAATCTTTGAGTTATTGGGGTGGGGTGCAATTTGAATTGTGCACCGCGAGGGGTGGCTTGAAGATGATTCCTGATTGGTGCGGCATTTCGTTTCGGTAAGCCATGTTGCCACACTTGGTTATCACAAGCCGTGGTTAATTCCTCTATCTGGCATTTCTGAGGATTCCTAATGCCGTCCAATAAATATATTTGGGATTTCCTGGTCGCTAATTGTATTCGCCGAAGTGGCAATCCTTGCTCAATAAACGGCTTAATGTGCCTATTGATCTTCATGCGCACTGTACTTTGCTTAAGCACTTCTCGGTGAACATAATGGCTAAATAATAGCCACCCCAATAAATTGTCTTTACAATCTTAATACTACAAATGTATCGGCTGCAATAAAGGCCGACTAATGCGATTACACTTTAACCGATTTGGGGTTCGACGCTGTGCAATAGCGCCGAAACACTAATTCTACTGATAATTTCGACAGAAGGAAAACTCTTGAATTAAGTTTTCATTCTTTTATCGTTATTCTCATTTCTTTATTAAAATAATTATTTTTAATGATATATCTTTCTTAAATTCTATGGCATCTTTCCCAATTCAGCCGGAATTGCATTTAAAAACTTAGACATTTTTAACAAAGTCACAAGTCCCCGGTGTGATTATTGCATACTCTTAGTTGAAACATTGCGTTATTGCTTGGCAACGAACCTAACCTAACCTAAGCCTAAATTAACTGCTTCACCAGAAGTAATCATTTTAAAAGGGGCGCCTCCGCAGGGCAGCCTCGCGGGCGGCCCTAAATTCGTCCCCGAGCAGGTACTGCCCGATAATCTTACCCTTAAATTCGTCCCCATGATAAGATAGGTCCTTTAATCCCAAAACTAAACTCGTCCCCGAGGAAGGGATTATCTTATTTTCAGAAAACTATCCATTAAGTAGGGCACT
Organism: Othius punctulatus; assembly: GCA_951805005.1. Classification (NCBI taxonomy): domain Eukaryota; kingdom Metazoa; phylum Arthropoda; class Insecta; order Coleoptera; family Staphylinidae; genus Othius; species Othius punctulatus. The sequence continues at coordinate 50,007,299 of OX638146.1, forward strand.
TGGTGCTCATTAAATTGATTTTCAGAAATGTATCCAATGGGTAGTGTGCTTAGTGTACATTCATAAGATTACTTCAAAAATAATTCAGTTTGTGGCAGACAGTTATTCTGTAAAGATCTTTTAATTTTCAAATACATTATGGAGAGCTTTCTAAGTATAAGTGAACGTGGAAAAGGAGTACTAATAGTGAACTCTGTTAAATTTACAAAACACAAGATATTAAAAAGTGGCGAAATTTGTTGGCGATGTGCAAATCGTCCATGTAAGGCTAAAGTTTATACTGTGGGCTCTGGCGAAAACTTAATCAATCGTGCTGAATTACAAAAAACGCAAATCGTGACGAATTTAAGTATAGGGGATTAAGTCTTATGTTGGGGACGAATTTAGTGGCTACCTTTTTTTTGACCAGCTTACTCGGGGACGAATTTAGGTATCATAAAGCAGGTAAGCATTTGACCGAGAGATTACATATTTATTTTGGGGACGAATTTAGGTACGTCCAGCCTCGCAACCATTGCCGTGAGTCAAAATGATAACGTTACACCAGATTACATTGTGTAATCACGTAATTGCGAAAACGGGTGAGATTTAAGACACAAGAATCAAATTAGGTTTACAATTTTGTCTTGCACTGCAAATTAACTAAGTTTTCACGCAAACTGTATAATTATATTCGGAATTTGTCGCAATGTCTTTAAAAATACACCTGAAACTGCAACTGCAATGATATAGATAGCAGCTAGCTCTATAATCATCCATCTGGGACGTGTTCCACTAACTCCAAGAGGTCGTTCCTTTTAATTATATTGACTTTGAATTCAGCTTGATTTTATGCCAGACGTATTATTAGATTAGTTCACAAGACTTATGTTTGCTCAAATACAACTTACATATTCATATTCCATCTAAACTTTCTTTAAAACTGTATTTTTTTCCTTACACCTGACTTAATTGCAATACAATTTACAAGTATGGAACGACCAATCTTTTTATTTATTGAATCAAGCAAGTCTCCAAATATCAAAATGCATGTTTATCGCAGCTTTTATAACGACGAGCATAGAACAACCAATCTTGATTGCATTATTTATTGAACAAGCAAGACTTCAAATAGATACATGTTTATCGCAGCTTTTATAACGATTGAATATATATGTATGCAGTCTTTGAGAATGTGAGCTAAAGGTGGACCCGAGACAATAGCGTTTTATGTAATCAGTAAGGAAATGCATCATTTCGTGTTATTAGTGGGATATTAGCTGCACGAACATAGCGAGTTTCCGCAAAATTACACGAACAGGCCTCAGAAAATGCTCTATCATCCGTGATTTAGGAAAAATTCAATGCAACCTAAGCAACTCTAAGAATTGAGTTATAAATACTTATTTAGAATCAGAATCAGTACTTGATCGAAACTGTTTCGCTTATATTTTAAGTGAATAAATTAATCATTACACCATTGAAATTTGTCTCATCTTAATAATTTGTCACTTGAAAATGATCGTAAAAAGTCGAAACTAGTAGTGAATTTTAAAGAAAAATAAAGTGGTTAAAACATAGTAATATACTAATTAATTATGATTTTAACCATGTACAACGAACTTAACGTCTCCATATCAACCAATAAATGTTTATAGTCAATGTTGAATCTTTCATATATTTGTGTTTTTATGTGTGTTTAAATTAATTTTATCTTCAACTGTGGAACTGTTCAAACCTAGGTGTTGTATAAATTCTCATAATTTGTAGTATTTGTTTTGCTCGTGATTTACAAATTCTCAAAATTTGTAATATTTGTTTGGCTCGTGATTTACAAATTCTCGTAATTTGTAATATTTGTTTGGCTCTTGATTAAATGATAATATGTGTTAATAAATGAATGTTCACAAATAAATGCTTCTACATTCGAATGGTATTCATGAAAGTACAATCAAGAATATTATTTAACTACTAATTTGCCATTATATTTATAGGAGATTTGCACTAACAAGAACGTGAGTTCGTACAAACACAATCAATTTGCACACAATAGTTTCGAGTTTATTGAATATGCATGGCCACTAAAATTGTACACACCACACAATTAAAATCATAGAAAGTGCATAAATATGCGATATTGTTTATTTATATTGGATCGTTTGGCATTGTGAAACAACGCGGAAATGAAGGGTCAGCGAAGACTCCTTCATTAATAATTAATGCCTCACTTACGTCACACGGGAATAGTCAATCATTACGTTATTAATTATTTAACCATCTTTGTTATAATTCCAATGCCGACGCGCATAAGTAGAAAGTGGTGGAAGTGTGGCGTTAATCGCTTGATTATACTTGCGTTGCGACCAGCTTCTTGCAAACAGTTTTTCATGGATGGCACTAAGCCTATCTTCGTGATGACCACTGCACTGGTTTTTAATGTGCACGGCCTCGTTTCTTGTTCGAAATTGCTGCAAGCAAACCAGTCCGTTTTTTTCGCAATTCTAAATTTCAAGGTAATGTGGACGTTGCTTCTATGCAGAATTGTTCAGAAGCAGCGTTCTGGTCATGAATAATATGGGACTTTATTTGTAGTAAGTAGTTGCTTTGATTTTAACCACTCTCAGTTTTGTAATCAACTTTATTATCTAACGCAAATATGAATCGTAATGACACAAATTAAATGACGTATTCATACAGAAATAATATAAATCTTGATTATAGATATGTAACGGTTCGAATTTTGAAATTGTTTGATTTTGAAATCAACATTGTGACAACTTAATTTGTTTCGTTTTATGGGTAATGTGTGTGTGTTGGTAATTTTTGTTAGTAAGTAAAAAACTTATGCGGCCATTTACCGGATATCGTGTTTCGCATTTGATCCTATATCGCATACTTTTGATAGGAATGAATATATCTAAATTACCCTCAGAAGAGTACTGGATGAAATTATAAACATTACAAACTTTAAATTAATAGATGCGGCTGATCGAGCTGATATATTTTGTAAGTTTATATTAATTTTAACTTTCAAATACTTCCCAAAGATATAAAACTGTAAAAATACTTTCAAATAAAACTTTCACATAAAAAATTATTAAATTTATATGAATTAACATAACGTTTCGGTTAGGTTAAGTTAGGTTCATATTCTTGTTCTTCATTCAGCCATTAAAATTTAAACAAACATCAGTCAAGGCATTACGGAAAACTGGCGTATTATTCGAAAATTAACTGTTCCAACAAATATTTCATAATTTAGCAAGTGCAATTAACATGTATATGATAATGAACTTTAATTGGGGACGAATTATCAAATTCCACTATCCATTTACTCGGTGTAATGCGAAACGTTCTAAATATGTTTTCTCAAATCGGTGTCAGGATTCACTCTGTTTGTGAGCAAAACGCCAACAACGGCAACGAAAATAAAAAGAAAATCAAAACTGCTTTCACCAGATTCGTTAATCATTGAAAACTGCACAGTCATGCGAAGAAGAAAATAAATTATACCACGGGCGCAGGTAACGGGTCAAGCCGCCCAACGTATCATTATTACACGCCTAGGTCATTAACAGGTATGTCTGACCTGCATTTGCATACCTATTTCCATTCAATAGACGTAAACATCCGCAGTCTACTTGCAGGAGCGAATGTAATCAGTTTTATTAAATTGTTTGTTTAATTGATCGGGAATAATGAAATAGTTATTTGTGTATCAAGGGCGTTATGAAGGTCGACACCCATCTTCAAAACGCAAATACCGATTTCATTTAACAACGAAATGTACATCAGCAATGAATACAATTTGTGGAGAAATGCTACTCAAGGGCATTATTGGCTTCATAACGCCCTTAGTGTATAAATAACTATTTTATGCACCATATTATTATTCGCCAATTAAACATAGATGGGTGGATGAATGTCGCCCGATGGCAATCTTGGTGGATATACTTCTTCTTTTGTTTACATTTTTTGTTATTGAAATAATTTTCTGAATAAAATACTGAATTAGCTATAATTTATAATAATTATGACTAAATTAAAGCGGAATAACAGCAACCGTGGCGTTCTCAAGGACGTTGCTGAATAATTTTGCGGTTGTAGCAAAATATACACGTCTGTCGTTTCGGAAGGATGAATTTTATATGTCTGAAGATATTTTACCGACTGTAAAGAAGGCAAGTCAATGTTTATCACCCAGTAAGTCGTGTCAGTGCAATAATATTTTTTTTACGATAGTGCGTAAACTAAGTTTTTACGCACTGTTGACAGTGCGTAAATTGATATTTTTAGCATTTCGTGAGAAATCACGAGCCAAACGAATATTACGAATTACGAGAATTTGTACAATTTGTTCGAACCGTTATAGTACTTGTATTATAATATACTTAACTATTATACTTAATAATATACTTAAGAATACACTTAATAATATACTTGATATACTTACCTGGGTTCGCACCGTTACAAACGGGAATTATATATTTTTTTTTATGATAATGTTTGGTAAGCTTTATGATACATGATGAGCTTTTATTATGATGGAATGCCACTTGATGGTTTTACTAGTTTATATATGACGTAACATTTCAAACAAGGTAGTTCGTCACACAATGAAATTTATAATGCAGCTATTATACCGAATGAGTTTGGCAGGAGTTTGGTACAGTATTAATTTATCACTGTCGAATTTTATCGTTTTTAAACAATACTTTCTCAGATACTAAACGGAGAAAGTACGGAAAAAAAGGAAGACTGTTGCGTAGGCAAGTCACTTATCGCTCGTTTTTTTACACCAAGAAGCCGGGGCACACGACATTGCGAGAAAGTGGAGTTTTAAGAGAACGGCCGGAGAACGAGCAACACATCGAAATGCGACACTTTCTCCCACCACCCACGCTTCCGCCAATTGGGTGCATCTCCGGAAATTCTCGCGGTTTTCGTCGTCGGTGAATTTAATTGGCTTTCACTTTCGCTTCGGTTTTCCACACTACGTCCAACAACCGCCTAATAAAACTAAACGAAAAACACTTAACGGCGGGAAAAGTTGCTCATAAGCCTTTAGATGTGATTTAATCGACCGTACATAAACATGCGTATGCACAGCTCTGCCGGAACGAGCAACTGATGCTTACAGAGTTAATGAAGCGGATACAAATAAATACGGAAACGACAGGTGAAAGAGGTACAACAAAGATCTTCCTTGGCAGAGTAGTTACAATTTTAGCTTTTACATTTTTTTAAATTTTAAGATAAGAATTTTTTTTTTGTAAAAACAGTTCCAACAAAGTTAGAAGAACCTTGTACATCCTTGTTCAGTAATCATTAGCTTTTACATTTTTTTAAATTTTAAGATAAGAATGTTTTTTTTTTGTAAATACAGTTCCAACAAAGTTAGAAGAACCTTGTACATCCTTGTTCAGTAATCAGAAATATAGGGTAATTATAATCTGAGTACAGAAAGATATATACGTAAATAAACAAAATATTTGAACTGGTCGTAATTTGACGATTTTGTCTTATAGGAATAGGAATAGGAATAATGAGCCCAGTTGTACGATCATGGATCATTCTTGACCATGGTCCAGTTCCCAAGAATATAATGTTAATACAATGGTTTCATTAGAAACTGAACCACGATCACAGATAATCCTCGAATGTACCACTGGGCCTTGGGCCCACTTATACGATCTAGGATTATCTTTGATTGTGATTTAGTCTCTGTGGATACCATTGTATCAACAATTGTATCCTAGCTAACTGAATCATTGTCAAAGAGCATCAACGTTTTGTACAACAGGGCTTTATTATTTTAAGTTCAATATTATTGTAACACATTTTTTTTTTGTTGGAAAACCCTTCAACTGCATCCATACCTCCTAAACATTAATTATAAAACGAAAATTAAACCGACGTTGAAACAAGATTCGTTTATTACTGGAATTTCGACAATTCAAAGAATAAAACCCAGTTAGGCGCAGGCGACATAAAAGAATGTAATTCTGCATATTTCAAGGCGTGTTTCCGCTGAAATATGATGTGAATAACTCTGTCTGGCCATTAGAAACTCGCGTTTATATTTTTATCGCTTAATTCATGCATGATTTTGGTCGAACTTTCATTTCAAGTGCAACGCCCGTTATTAATTTCGCTTGCATCCGGAGTTTTTGTTGTTCAATTTTTTGCTGCCGTTTGTATTAATTAATGCTAACTAGTGGTTTTCATTTCTTATCAGCATTTATGGGACGCCAATTAGAAAAGTGCTCGTACGAGACTGTGCTAAGGAGGTATCCATCATTTGCAACATGCACAAATCAAAATCGAAGCTTTTAAGGAAATAACATGTTTCTTTTGTTTCTAATGATTTATTGACTTTCTATTGTAGTCTTTACATGGAAATCGCGATTTTAGTTAATGTTCGAGTGTTCAATAGTTTCTACAATTGCTTGTTGTCTTTTCATTGAACATGCATACTAATCTGCAGAACTAATTCAGCTATTTTCATAGTTCATAGATTTCATTTAACAATTATTATATCTTTATTTTATTCTTTGACTTTGAGTGAATTATTTTATTTTGAAAACTGAGTAAAGAGTTGAATTAATGATGCCTTATAGCAGTGAATTTCTCTGAATGGTGTTTCTTAGTTTCTTGTGAGTTTCTTCAATTGCGGATATAATGTGTCAACCTCATAAGTTTCTCTGTAATGCTAAATGTAACGAAATTGCATTCCATTACATCGACCTTCGATTCGAATCTTGCAACATCGCAGTTTCTAAATCGTTACATAAGCTTGCGCCGTAAAAAGCTCGATGTTTACGACTGTCGCCAATTTTCGCAACTGGTGTCTTCGCAGGATTTGCGCCTCTTTCTCTTAACGCGTTACGCAATTAAGCAAACAGTAAAGGAAAACGGCCGCACCCGGTGGGCCAGGCTTCCGTCCCATCATTATTATTCTTATTACTATCATTGCGTGAAAGGGGCGCGTCCCGTCGCTTTCCAGGCGGCGTCTCCCCTGTGGAAAGAGTGAAACCGCCGCGACCCAGTTGCCCAGAAGACACGAATTTCACTCGTGGATGATGTACCGGAATACACCTCTTCTCGACTTGTCACTTGCTTGTGTGATCGCTTTCACTGCAGCAAAGCTAAGTGCGTCTCTCGATGCTCCCCGAAACGGGCTGGGAACTATGCATTATTGAGAAACGAAGCTGTTCGCTTCCGTTTCCTGCCATGGGCTTGGTGCAGTTTTGCACGGCGTTTTCGTTCGGGTCTTACGTGAGGTTGAAAGTTTCACTTTTTGCGGACTTTCTTTGCGAATTGCGTTTTTTATATGTTTTTGTGTTGCTCCGTACAAAATGCACACATATGTCGAAATAATGGGTTTGAACTGGCTTCCAACTGTGATTAAAGTAATTCCAACGTGTGTATCCACAAGATGCATAACTAGATATGCGTGTCTGAGATTTGAGCCATCACGTGTAAACAATGAGGCAATTAAATTGGTGGAATAAGACGAAAACAATATTCGGCACGTAACGACTAATTGCAGACAAGTAATTATTGTCGCCGGCACATGCAATTCAGAGTCGCAACTGACGTGTCATCGGACGTTTATTTCGGGCTGGTTATGTCCAGAAGCATATGACCTCCTCGAAGACAATGTCCCAGCGGCGCACGTATGGGCGCGTCGAACCGAGTCTATTTCGAACGCATTTTTCGACCGATTTGGAATGGGGCGAATGGGCGCGAGCCACACGCGCATTTACTTGCAGGCCATGAATTTTAATTCGAAATATTTATTCCGTATTGATTGGCTGGTGATTGTTTATTGTATACGTTTGTATCGCGGCTTCCCGATTCGGCATAAATTCGGAGGCACCTGAACCATTCCAAAAACGGATATTGGATCCAAATGGATGTTTGAAAATGGAAATGGATCCAAAATATGTTTTTTTATGTCATACTGTGCCGTAACAGAAATGTTCACGCCATTTGCGGCCGGCAAATGGAATATTACATCACTAGTCAGGAAAGTGTTGCCAAGCAACATTGTTGATTGTTAGTACTTTATAATTGTAGCAGGAAAGTTTGACACGTCAAGCACGTCAGTTGGGCGTCAACAGGAAAGTTTGACAGATATGTTTTTTACACAACGTTGCTTACATTATACCAAAATAAAATTATAACAAGACATTGGAATGGGTGAAAATGTGTTGCCAAGATTTTGAACTGTGTTCTGTGAACTCTCTGCCATAGGGCTTTAACATGAAACATCATTCTTTCGCAATTTCCTGCCTTCCTTTTTATTTTGAACAGAATACCTTAAAATATAAGTTTTTGGACATAAAACCCTGTATCATAATGTACCAATTGCACATTTTCCACTCGCAGTTTATCAGTTTTTGTCAATTGAATATGTATTTCGACATATTTAGAAGTGATTGTTTAAAGTTTTATATTTAACAGTGACAATCTCATGGTATTGTAATATTAGTGCCGTTAATACGTCGATATTTGACATATTATGAAAATATTTAACATTTGACGAGAATATTTGACAATTTACTAAGATAATTTATCGGCAGTTCACATTTCTCAGTACCTGGTTAACAATTTCTGACATTTGACGATTTTATCAAAATTTGATATGTATCCTAATACTTGCAATTTGATTATATGATAATCAACTATTTGTACCGTTAATATATAGATATTAGACATTTTGCGAAAATATTTAACGAATTTATCGATATTTGACAATTTCCAGTGAGAGTTTATCAATTTTAGATAATTGAAGATACAATTTTTCAGTATTTAACTTGCCATTTTACCACATTAAACGCTTATACTCGCAATTTTATGGCATTGAACTATAGGTACCATTCATATATCGATATCTGATATTTGACGATGATATTTGACATTTTTTCAAGATATTTAACATATAATGAGGATATTTGATATTTAATGAAGATCATTTATTAATATTTGACATTTTCCAGTACCAGTTTATCAGGTTTTGACATTTGAGCATGTATTTTGACATATTTCGAAGTCACTGTTTAAAGTTTCATATTTTACAGTGACAATTTGATGGTATTATACTACTGGTACCGTTAATATGTCGATATTTGACATTTGGTGAAGATATTTTACATATAATAAAGTTATTTGACATTTAAAGAAGATCATTTATAATATTTGACATTGGACTGGCGCTAGAACAGTTTATCAGTTTTTGACATTTGAATATGTATTTTGACATATTTTGAAGTTACTGTTTGCAGTTTTATATTTAAGTTCACCACACACACGTAATACAACCACATAAACGTGGGTGATTTCATTTGAGTTTTGGCTTTACGTGGTTGTGAAATCGATCCAAGATCAGACGAGTTACATAAAATGGCATTTCATTATGTGATACATACAAGATTTTATTTCAAACTTTGCCTAAACCGATCAAATACGACGAATTGGCTCACAAACAAGTGAACATGTCCAATTCAGACTCGGATAATGTGCGATACCGAAAAAGCTCCACAACATTCGCTTTCATCAGTAATTCCATCAAAATTCAAAGTGTTGATATAAATTTTTCATCACCAATTACTAAAAGTGTTTCATTTCCGAACTAGTTACGAAAAGTTTTGAAGTTTTACGTTTTGAAAAGTGACACTTTATATGCAAAAATTAGATTTCTTTATTGTTTTCAAATATTGCTACCACTCTTTACTAATGTCCATTGCCCGTATAATTTTTGAATCATTTTAGATGCTAGGATTTATAGATCATTTTATACCGAGTGATCATTTAAACTTCAGCCTAGTTATCCATGGAAATTTAAATGATCACTCTGCAGTTGTTATTCACTCTTGCAAGGACAAATTAGAATGATTTAATATGCAAATAAATGATTCGATGTAAGAAATATATTTAGATGAATTTATCTGTAACTGTAATCAAATAATATATTCAATATATTCAAACATATAAGCAGCGCCTGTGGAAATCGTGAACTCTCCCGATTTCCGTTTGTAGTTTTGCGGAACTATTAATAGATATCGCGGCTTATTCGACCAGAGCAACAAGATCAAACTGAAATCCCCACATTCCCACCATTAAAACTTAATCATCTTTGATGGCCAATTAAATCGCAGTTAGTGTTGTTCCCAAGAACGGGGGGAATCCACAGTTCTCGTTTCTCGTGCACGATTAGCCATGCAATTAGCTGCGCGGACAGAGTAATTAATCTCTGCTGCCACGTTTCGTGCCCATGGGTACTTCCGGTTACACCGATTCTCCTGCGCCCACGTGGTTTGTTCCATAGCTATTCCGCTGGTTCTTTTGCGGTATCTTATCGCATATGCAGTATGTGTGTTGTCGTAATTTACAAGGTTATAAAAAGAAATTGTGGACGAATCTATAAAAAATGAGTAACCAAATCTAGGTAACATGAGAAATTTAAGTTAAAGATGATATTAAGAAAATGTATGAGAAAGATGCTGTAACAGAATTTGTGGAAGGAGCCATAGAAACATGAGTACACATGTAACCAAATGTAGGTGACGTGATAAATTTAAGTTACAGATAGCTTTATAAAAGAAATAAGGAAGTTTGAAACTATTATTTTTATTCATTAGCTGCTTTTGAGAATGGTCTGTAGACTATTATGATACCCCGAGGATTACACAATTTGGATTGAAGTGCAGGTACGTACGTACATGAGTGTGCACGAAGCGAGACGCTGATGTACTTCTCACGATTACGAAGAAATTATCTGTAATGGTGCACTATCTAATCCGTGCCTAATTGGAGGTCGTCCCATGTATTTTATTGTTTTGAGGCCTGGCAGGGAAGCGCATAAGAATATTCCTGATGAGATAATAGTACATCGACGGATAAGTTTATTGCGTTGCAAACGATCAATTTTATATCCACAGTTTACTTCAATACATATAATAATATAAAACATATCGAATTTGCATAACAATAACCAAATATTTATAGAGTGGAGCACTTACACTGACGTTACTTAAAATAAAAATTCGTAAGTTCTGTTAAACTTTTCCAACTGGAGAAACTGGAAACTGGAGACTTGTAAAAAACTTGTAACTAGTACTCACGACTTGTAAACAATGAACATTCAAATAAGCACAATCATATTAGACAGTAGCACTATTGCATAACAACATTTGCCCAATAAAATTATAAACTGGTGCAATTAATGCTTTTAGAGCTCTTAAAGTAGCTGTAAAAGCTTAATCACCTTGGCCTTCAGACTTATTTAACACGTCTACAATGTCGTAGTATCTGCCAATTTATCTTCGGAACTTCTAATCTGTTTTCCCTGCAGATTCTGTTTACGCATTCCTCTGCCAATTGCGTTTCCTATTACATAATTAAATGGTGTTTTGACGGAACATGATTTTTACCCAAGCAAATTTCACTTTGATGGATTGCCGTAAATCCGGCAAAAATAAAAGAAACTGTTGTGTATCGTATTTTTTTTAAATTCCGTGGCACTTGCAAATTACTTTCTCCATATAAATTAAGGACTTCGGCTCCACAAATATCGTATTAACTTGTTGTGGCCAGCTGACACTGAGCTAAATTTACTGTCAGATTAGTATTAAGCAACCAAATCCTCTGCAATATATGTTTGTCCGATATACGTATTATTAAAAGTTTGTTTGTTTGGTATCATTTCTAAATTACATTAACTCTCAGTTCTAATCATGTAAATTTCTTGCTCGTGTTGAAAATACTTATCTCTACACGATTTTTTAATTATTTACAAACGATGTATTAAACAAGTATGTAAATACATTGAATTGTAACCATATCCGCGGATTAAGTACACAATTGGAATGACATTGGTGGTGTATTAAGGTTTGTGTATATTACACCACTAGTGCTTTGCCATTTACGTTATAATAGCAGAAAGTTGTAACGATTCGAACCCAGATGTTGTACAAATTCTTATAATTTGTAATATTTCTTTGGCTTGTGATTTACAAATTAACACAATTTGTACTATTTGGTTGGCTCGTGCTTTATCTATTCTCATAATTTGTAATATTTATTTGGCTCGTGATTTAGTGGTCTTAATTTGGTTTGTTTTAGGGGTAATGTGTCTGTTAGTAATTTTAGTAATTGTTAGTAAGTAAAACATAGATTTGATGAGATTATGCAGGCGACAGGTAAATAAAATACAGTTTTATTACTATTTACTTATTATTATTAAGCACATGCATGCATTCAGTTGCTTCGTTCATAATTCTGAGAATACTTGAATAGCGTAGTGCGGAGCAAGTTTATTTATCGCATTTAATGACCCGGAATATCATTGAATTGTTTATATTGAAATAATTAAGTTATGTTCCCCTGACGCAACTCATTAAATACTTATTGCTTATTGCAAATACTGCAAATAAATCTGCAATCGGCTTTAAGAAACCATATTTTAGCATTATAAAACTTCCTAAATCAAAACTCGACGTTACGTCTTTGATTAATGAAGCCAGACTGTTTATCAAATGTTTGCGACGAGCAAAGGAACGAAATTTACAATATTCTCCCAGCAGTACGAATATATTGTCAGGACAATGTGTAAAATGCAGTTAAGTTCTGAAACTCCGCAGTTTTCGGCGTAAGGAACCCATATTTTATACCTTTATTAATATCACTAGAAAGGTTACATTATTATGGATGGATGGACTTTAGAATTATTTAGTATAATGTACATTTGCTAAACTTGTGTAATATACCGGGTGATTCAAGTATTATTACCATAAGTTTTTTAGGCATTTGGAGTCCCCCTAAAAATATGAAAATTTGGATTTATATAGGTCTGATACTAATCTACGGAAAGGTAGTTTGACTTTTTCGATATAATTATTTAGACGGTTATAAACTTAAAAAAACTCTTTTCGGGCAAAATTCTCTATCGTTATTTTTGCCCTAAACTGTTTTATTTTATTCATTGAACCCATTTATGAAATCAAAAATGAACAAAAATGATTAGATTTCAAATTAAAGCATTTTTTACATTACTGACCAACTTTCCTCTGTATGATTTATGATTTTGTAAGTCAAGAGCCCTACAAAGCATGACCGCGCTGGTGCGGTTGGAACGTTTTATGACTTTTTATGATTCCGCCAATCGCCCGTGGGTTGAATGGGTCTTGCAGGAGGGATTTGCTACAGCTCTATCATAAAACCCATAAAATCCATTATAAGGACTATTACTGGTAGCAGACGTCATATTTTACTATTTAGTAATAAATCTTACAGTTGCAATATCAAAATTCATTTAATTCAATAATTGGTGCAATTTTTTTGACTTGGATTACACTGGAATGTTTGGAATAGCATTAAAGTATGTTCTGACAAAAACTATATAAATAAAATTACGAATTCTTTGTGAAATAACGTATAAACTACGGGATAGTTAAAATGAATTTTTTTATCGTCAGATTGGGCTTCATCAATATGTAAACATGTGTACTTATTTTGGATTTTTTATTTCAATTATAAGCCGCAATTTTTGGCCTGGTAATAAAACTTGAATCGCCCAGTATTCATCTGAGGAATTAACTCTCAAAGTATATGAGCCGTAGGACAGCGTGACGTTCTTTTTCTGTATCTAACTGCTTTTATTTAATTTCAGCACTCGAATTTATAGGTTTCCCTAATTTACACTCCTCACCCCGATACCACTGATTTGGCGATTTTATGTTTCTCGATTTCGGCGCAATCACTCATTTTCTACACGATTTTCGAAACAAAGTTTCGAACAAAGTTAGCTTCGAAAGAACAACTTTCTACAAGATCGAAGAATAGTAACTATGAATTGCCCTCAAATGTCTCGGTCGGAAGCAAGTTTGCATTTACTTGTAACAACGAGGTCTAATTGTGTCTAGCTGGACTTCATTGTCTCTCCTGTAAAATCGACGGCGATTATTTCCGTTCCATTTACGCCACCCTGCCTCGCCGACATACAGCGGCGGTGCCAAATTGCGAAATTTCTGTACTCAATTGCCGCGAACAATTTGCGCCCGCATCGTTTAAACCGGTACAGAGTCTTCTGGAACGTTGCAGTATAAGATAAATAGCGTCAGGTGGTTTGATACTTTTTGTTTTCGCCCTGGAGCTGTTAACGGGCCGATCGGAAATTTAAAGCGGCTACTCGTGATTTACCGCAACTGTAAATCGCCTGTACGCCGCTGGAATTAATTAAACAAACATCGATCATTGTCCAGTGCCGTTCCTAGCGTTTTATCTCGCTTTTTCCCACCTCCGGCGCATTGCCAAGATGCTGGCGAGGAACTGTAATCGCGGATTACCGAAGTGCGCTGCATGTTCGCTAATTGGACTATATGTAATAAGATTTCCGGTTGGGTTCGATTTTAATTAATTTAATTTAGTAATAATTAAAGCGACGAAGTTGTTTTGCGAGCATGTTAGAATATTCTCCTGTCAGTTTGAAAATAATGTCAGGACAAGGTATAAAATGCATTTAAGTACGATCCACTACGCAGTAATCGGCGATAGGAACCCGCTTTTCTACCATTATAAATTTTGTTCCAATCGCAAGGGGCACGGTGCTGCAATGACACTAGATAGGTTACATTATTATGGATAATTGAATTTAGAATTGTTAGTGTGGTGCACATTTGATTTCGTTGCGTATATAACTACCCAAGAAATGATGCTCAAAATCTGAGTCTTCGTAGAGCAGCGTAACAATCTGCGTCGTCTCTATTGGAAGTTCTTCCAATCCCTCAATTTACACACCTCACCCGATACCAATGCAAATCTGTCTTCAGCCGCAAAGAAACCTAATCCCTTACGACTCATCGGATATTGCTCGCTTATGTATCGTGAAGTAAAAAACTAAATAGCAGTCAGCATAATCTCAAGCGTCCTGTGAAGTGAGCTCGCAGCATAATTTGGGTACACGCGTTTCCAGGCCATCGCGAATCTGTATTTACGACTTCTTGTATTTAATTTATATTAAATATGGATTAGGTCCTTTCACCATTAAGCGTGATAATTGTTATAGTGAGTGGCAAAGTTGATTATGGGCCCTGTAATCGGTAGTCAAAGGACTGGATTAATCAAGATATCAACTCATTACTTAACGACCGTTATTTTTTATTTTAAGGCTGCCGTTTGCTTTTTCTCTTATTTTCCAAGCACACACTCTGTTATGTCTACGTACTGTGTTGACGACGGCTTACTCCGAAGCCAATTATGCTTAAAATGCCAGATCATTTCCACCACAATTTATCCGAATACGCCAAGCATGTAATAAAATTAACTCACTCGTTCCTATATTTGCCCCGCTTAATAACAATTTACTGGTGTTTTGGGACCCCGCGGTTTATTATTATTCGATCTTTAAGGCGGCTACTTGGAACGTTTCCAATCCAGCAGACTTAAAAGTATCGACAAACCACATCCACAAGCCAATGAGTAATGTGTAATTGGCTGTCATGACGCTGCGCTGATTTATCTCACATGTATAACTTATATCTAATACATTACTGGTTATTTCACTTCGTGCGTAACTAAAAGAATCGAATTATTACATTTTCAGGTAAAACTATATGGTGGAACCAGAAAACAGGGTAACATCAAAAATCAAAATTTTGAAGAACAATTTAACGTCATAACCCATACACCATACTCCAATACATTAATTTCTCAAGAATTTTATTACAGGAATCTTAAATAAATCTTCAATTTAAATGTATCAACCGAATGGAACAACTACTGGCGAATATGGTGCTAATATCTCATTTTTCAGTAAAAGTATAGTTTTGTTAACACTGAAGGCTTTCATGATACATATGGTATACATATGGTATTGGTATCACTTAGTGATACCAATACCAACAAAGTGATACCAACAATGTAAAAAATGTATTATTTATATTTCGTGCTACAACTACAACACTGTTATACTGTTGTAACCGGTCCAAGCAATGGAATGATAAGTCATATTTAACGGCCGGCGGCCGTTATGTTTTAAACAGTGCAGCCTTCAAAATAGTAGCAGCCGTTTTTTCCAAGAAAAACTATTATACCAATGAACTAGTAAAACCAAAAAGAAAACAATTGAACCAATTATGCTCTCGGCGGAGAAGTTCTAAGTTGTATTATTATTGCTGTTACAATTGTAATGAAGAATATTAGGTATAAATGTGTTATTATAACTTTCATTGTACGTGAGAGCTGGCGTAAAAATGTAACAGTTGATGATTATTATATGTAGGCTAAGTCGTGATAGCTTGGCCAATTATAATAGGGAAACGATTAGTTTTAATAACGGCAACCTGCACAAATGAATTCGTAAGCAAAATTCTGTGCAATGAAAATAGCTTAGTTAACTAATCATAATAATAATAATAATGATAATATTTTATTGTGTGCTAGTACAGAAAACGTTTACACGAGTCAAAATAGTTAAAATAATACATAGTAGTAAATAATAATATTACATATATCAAAACTTTAAAACAGCCAAAGTACAACAAACATTTAAATTTAAATTAGTGGGAACATCTGATGCAGCAAATATTTAACTATATTTTTAATTAAATTCTGTGGATTTAATAGTAATTAATAATAGTCTCTAATAGTAGCTGTATCATGTTAATGTATGTATCATATATCATATCATATGTATCACATCATATGTATGTATCATATTAATTGTCATAATAATTAAATTATTACAAAATGCTAGTACCTGATATTAAGAAAATAAAACTACATTAATTGATTGATTGGGGGGAAAAACATCAAAAAGGTTTTCCGATAATAAATAAAAACCATAATTGCAATTTTTTGTGAAAATGGCAGTTCGAATTTCTCTTCAGATTATTGATTGAAATCAAACTTTCGAAAAGCTTTCGAATAAATTACAAAGAACCAAAATTACAATTGCCATATTTTTGACGATATTTTGAAGACTGAAAATGGCAGTTTGAATTTCTCTTCAGAGTATTCATCAATATTAAAGTTGGTCCCAAAATAACTATTTCCCAAGATAACAAAGATCTTCATACAGACGCTCGATGAACTGACATGTCTTGAAGTTAAATTAATGATCTATTTCAACTTGATGGCAGGTTTTTGGTCAGGTTCTTGCTATTCTATTTCTTACTGCATCCATCTCCTATTTTGATCTTCTTCCTCTCCATACTTCTTTCTCCTGTATTAGTTTTCCATTTTATCTTCCTCATATTGAATTACATCATCTGACTGAATTTTCTTGAACTTAATTCTACTATTCCCCCTCTTACTTCACCGCTTCGTCGCGAGTATATCATTTTTAATTTTAAAATTGCACTGAAAGCCGTTGTTTAACAGAAAATGAAAAGCATGTTGTTGTGAAAATTTATCTCTAGGCATTGTACGTTTATATGAGCATAAATTTAACACTGTCCCATGAAGTACCCATGTACAGTGATTATTTCTTGGTAACATCAAATCATTTCTTATTATTACTTCCCTTTCACTACTTTTTTTTACTGAAGTGTTGTCTTTGATGCAGCACAGAAGAGAAATCATAATGATATCCACTCGTCGGCTTCGATTCCCAATTAGTCACTACAACAGTTTCATTGTTGGAATCGCGCAGAGGTGAAATGTCACTGGAGAAGTAGGCAATGGACAGGTTACGGTTCTTAACTGTTACACGCCGCACCGTCTAAGTAGGTACACGAGTGTATCGGTATCGTCGCCCTCCTCCGGTGTTATACATTCCGATTTCTAATTGAAACCACCGCCGTACATGTGCATTTTTAAGAGAAGTTACTTCCAATAACAATAATCAGTCAGTCGTCGGATGGGCACGACCGGTTCCAAGAATTTCACCTATTTGGAACGAGTGTCTCTTCGTTAAACCGGCGAATATCTTCTGTAATAATCTCTTAACGGTACTGGTTGTAAAAAGATACGCAGACGGCAGGTGATTCTTTATTTCGCCTCGGCTCGCCTTAAATAACTTAAGAAGCAAGTTGCCGACTTTGTTTTACACAAATAAGCTAATTTTTTAAAAACAAAAGTATTAAAAATTAACGTACAAATAGAAGTACATACAGAAAAAAATGTAATACACAGTTTCGTTATAAATTATAATTAAATGCACAAATGTAGCATCTTGTAACGTGAATTCGAAATTACGTCGTAAATGTATTTCTTTGCAGTGATAACATGTACTAAAGAACTTTCTCTGCACAATTTGAGTATTTTGGTTCATGAAATCGCTAATATCACTTTGTAATTCCAACAGTAGTATTAATAAGTAACTCTCAGCTCAGTTTTCTAAATAAAATATATCATTCAAAGTCAAAGAGTATAAATAAAGATTCAATAATTATTAAATTAAATCTATTCAAAATTTTTAATAAATATAATTAATTGATTGTATGGTTGTGGTATGTTGTGTGCTTCCTCAACTTTTAAATGTTGAATGCAGATTGTCATTTAACATATTCTTTGGTAGTCGACGCAAAAAACATACACCAATACATTTATGATAAATTTTATACATTTATACATTTCTATGATTCTTTTTACAATACACTAATAATTATTTAACAAATAAATTAAATGTACTACCGCAGGAAAATCACATGTTTTTATGGCTTAATTGACGCTTTCCGTATTTTTTATGAGACTCGCAGCGGCTCAATTTCTGCTAATTTTTATTGCCCTCCGCCACTAAAAACTTATTAGTTTTATCGAGTTTTATGACACGCCGGAAATAACTTGAAACGATAAAACCGCCATGTCGTATTATGCCGTTATACTGAAAATATGTCTTCTCACACCATCACCTGACCTAATCTGAAACTAACAATAAATATAAATTTTTATAAAAGCACGATTCTTTAACACACAATTGTAGGAATAGTAAAACAAGTTTCGCAACGTCACTGATGCATAAAGTGTTCGCTAATAAATAATTAATAATATTCGAGTTGAAAATTAGTTTAAAAGGTAATTAGTTAAAAATATTCGAGTTAATATCCTATCGAGTCAGTAAACGATTTTAGATAAACCACAATTCTCTAACACAACTTGTAACGGTTCGAACCAAGGTGCTGTACACATTCTCATAATATTTGCTTGGCTCGTGATTTACAAATTCTCATTATTTGTAATATTTGTTCGACTCCTGATTTAGTGGTAGTAATTTACGTTATGTTTGATTTTGTAATCATTATCGTGAAAACTAATTTGATTCGTGTTATGGGTAATGTGTCTCTTCGTAATTTTTGTTAGTAAGTAAAAAAAAACACAGATATATGGATTTGACGTGATTTATTCATTTTAAAAGATTATGCAAGGTAAATAAAAGACAGTTCTATTACTGAAATTGGACGTTATTGGCACATAAGGGCGTGGAGATGTGTAGGAGTATGCCTTCTGAGTAACAAGGAGGGTTGCTAGCTCTCTATATCGGAGAGTGGAGTGAGTAAAAGGGGCTCCATGTAATTTTGTTTTCGTTTTGTTGTTTTCTTGTCCTTAATTATATAAATTAATATTAAATATTTATTAGGTCCTTACAAACTTTGTAGGAATTTGGAAACAAGTTTCTCATCGTCTCTGATGCATAAAGTGTTCATCACTTTAATGTATCTGGGAAACGCTAAAGGTCCTACTTAGTGGTACTGAGAACCTCATCGGCGTATGTGGAAATAAATGCCCAATGCAGATGACCGCCAATTCAATCACTAGAAAAACTACAAGAGACTATTAAGGAAAAACATCGAATGTGCCCTACTTGAACTGATTGGGAAGCGTTAGAACATTAACGATTTACTGTTATAATT
This sequence comes from Othius punctulatus, assembly GCA_951805005.1. Lineage (NCBI taxonomy): Eukaryota > Metazoa > Arthropoda > Insecta > Coleoptera > Staphylinidae > Othius > Othius punctulatus. Next base: position 50,027,134 of record OX638146.1, read on the forward strand.
TGTACCGCTCGATCAATTGCATTGCAATCTCGACACATAATGGTTTAGCGTTTAAAATACACATATCCAAATCCAAATTATAGGATATAACTCGCTACTCAACTTTTATCTTTGTTTGATAAATGGGAACAATCTACAGCCAGACAATCAGGTGTAGACGCATCACATTTGAATGTGATGCTTTCCAAGTGTACGTTATTGCTTAAGTTTTTTTATACGCAATACACCTGAATACATCCTCTATTTTTGTATCAACAACTTTTCCCACATAATCTTGATTACTATTCTATTGCTGTAATAGTTCTAACTCAGGTGTTGTACCAATTCTCATAATTTGTAATATTTATAAGTCAATACATTTATATAACTGCAATTCATCCTTAAATGCAATTGAATACATTTAATATCGTTAACTGCACATTATATGAATTCTTATAATTCAAGTAATATTTGAGTCTAGTAAACTATTGGCTTGTAATTTAATAATAGTACTTTAATTATAATTCTTTAGTTAGAATTGGAAGAATTCATCCTTCTTTAATTCATATCATTCCTAGTGTAGGGACTTCCCCTAATTATTTGATCCTGAGCGATTTCATTATACGCTCGTTGTATAATACAATATTTCCCATACATTCTCGATTACTATTTTAATGTAAATAAAATCAACAACTTTTTTCGTACATTCTCGATTAATATTCCACTGCCAATAAAATATGTACAAAAACAAGCAACTTTAAAATAACTACACCTATACGTTGCAAATAACATGAAGATGTATTGTATTATGTGTTCTTCAAGGGGTAATCTGTGCCAAGCAAGATGGTGTACTGGTATTTGCAGAAAATCTCTGGAACTTCTGAAACGTTTAATCAACCGATCCACTTGACCGTGATTACTGCAAACATCAACAGCCCAGCACGCCGAAGTGCTCGGCAAACACTGCATTTCGCTTCGATTTCTAAATCACCGCACCTCTTCCACCTCCTCCTCCTCCTCCTCGTTCCTTCGCCGCGCTCCGTCTCCATTCCTCGCGGCCGTGAGGCAAGTTCAATCGCACCTGCACCTTTTCGTGGTCTTTCTGTTTACAGTTGACGGTCAGTTTGCGTACAGGTAAAAGCTCCTCGTCTGCGTTGCTTGCCTCAGGTGCAAATCGGTCGATTCCGTGTGCGGAAACCTGGGGGACCACTTCGATTAACGGTTCCTGGACCTCCGATGTGGGTTAAGTTCCTGTGCGTGCGTGTGTGCGTGTGTGTGCAAGTGCGCTTTTGGGGAAGTGTCCAAATTTCCTACTAGCGGAAGTGCCGATTTTGCATTAGCGCTCGCAAAGTGCGCACGATTTACTGATTCTGGTAGGAATTGGTCCACTGATTTACTGATCTTATCGTCGGGAAACCAAGCTATGTGGATGAGACGTGCAATTTGAGTTTTTGCTTCAGCAGGAGATCTCGAAAGTAAACTCGCATATGTTTTACGAGTTTCAATTTAGGAATATAAGTTTAGGCATTGAGCCTTATAATGTTGGGCACTATCCTAATGTTGGTCGTCTCAATTGTGAGTTACAAATATGGTACCAATATAATTTTCTAAAAATTTTTTTTAAATACTGCCTGGTTTGATGTTAGAAAAGTCTAAGATTTCTATTTTTTTTTAGAAATGACTACAATCAACAATACTGTGCACATGTGCACCGTAGAAGAATTGATCAGAGCTCTGGTCCCAAAATATTAACGGATTTTATAACTGAATCCTAAACCAAAACCAGCAGTAGAAGAATTGATCTCTAGTCCCAAAATATGAAAGAATTTTATAACTAAATCATAAACCAAAACCAACAGTTGAATAATTGATTAGAGCTCAGGTCCCAAAATATGAAAGAAATGTATAACTAAATCATAAACGAAAACCAACAGTAGAAGAATTAAGTAGAGCTTCCAAAATATGAAAGAAATGTATACCTAAATCATAAACCAAAACCAACAGTAGAAGAGAATTGTTTATAGCTATAGTTCGAACATATACAAGAAATTTATAACTAAATCATAAACCAAAACCAACAGTAGAAGAATTGAGTAGAGCTTCCAAAATATGAAAGAAATTTATAACTAAATCATAAACCAAAACTGACAGTAAAAGAATTGATTATAGCTATAGTTCGAAAATATAAAAGAATTTTATAACTAAATCATAAAACAAAACCAACAGTAGAATAATTATTGATTAGAACTCTGGTCCTAAAATATGAACGGATTTTTAAACTAAATTCTAAACCTGTTGGTTTTGGTGGAATTGATTAGAGCTCTTGTTCCAAAATATGAAAGAAATATGTAATTGAATCCTAAACATAAACCAACAGTAATAATTGATTAGAGCTCTGGTCCCAAAATATGAAAAATATCTAAATATCTTTACATCTAAATCCTAAACCAAAACCGTAGAATAACTGATTAGAGCTGACATCCCAAAAATCAAATTAAATTATCCTACTAGCGAATATTTTACTGTTCAAATTTGCATAAAAAAATTTGGTGAGTTCCATAAATATACAATGTTTTTATACAGTAAGCAAAGAAATCATTATAATTATAGTAATGTTATAACTAGTTACATGTGGATTGATTTAGATTATGAAACAATTAAAAAAAAATCTCCAGTTTTTTAATAACAAAACATTTTATGTATATATTTTCAAAAAATATTGTTTCATTTAATATTGGTACATCCAAAACGGTTTAAAATTATGGTTTTTTGGGTAATTTTTTTTTTGCAAATTTATTGCATTTTGAGGAACAAAATTATCCAGAAAATTTTTGTTCAATTTTCTAAAACAAAATTGTATTTAATATTGCTAAATCCAACAATGTTTTGGGTTTTAGTGTTTTGTTTTAGTATGACCAAATTTCTTAATTTAGTTTTGCTACATCCAAAACAGGATGTAGTTAGAATTTTTTTTGTTTACCTATTTTTTTTTTTTTTTTGCAAATCATTGTAACTTTAATACAATTTTCTGAGAATTTAAGATATGTACTGAAATGTTCCTCAAATTACCAGAAAATTATTATTCATATTCTCTAAAACATTTTTTTTAGCTAAATCCAGAAATGTTTTTTGTTTTTGTTTTTTGTTTTAGTATTGTACAATGTTTCTATATCAAAATTCCAATGAATATTGCTAAATCTAGAAATGTTTAGGGTTTTAGTATTGTTTTAGTAAGATAAAATTTCTTTATTTAGATTTGCTACATCCAAAACAGTTTGGAATGTTTTTTTTTTTGTTACCCCTGATGATGGCTTTTGAGCCGAAACTAGTCGGGATAAATAAATAAATAAATATTATTAAATACCAGTGTGTAATTAAAATTGCAAATAACAAATAATCAAAAATAACTGGTAAGATGTATAAAATAGTTACTAACAAAAATTATATTATTATATTATTATTTGTCTACTTAGAAAGAACTAATTTATATTTATATAATTGGTAAATAAAACACGTTGTTTGAGTTTAACAGATTTATTGATAATAACTTCAACTCAGTAACTCAATACAATATTATATTTATATTGTAATTAATACATTGATTCGTTGATTGATTTTGATTTAACTCTGAATTTTAAGTTCACGAAAATCGTTATTTGGATCAGAGCTTGTACTTAATTAGCTTCTTTTTTTTTTGAGAACTGTGTTCTCAGAAAAATTTTATATCGCAACTAAACTGAATACATGAAATATACATACTTAATGAACCACAATTTTCATTCACACATTTCTATTGCTGCTTCTATAGCTCATGACAAATAGTTTTCCATTGAAACACATTCGCAGAGAAACCTAATTTTTCATGAATTATGCGCCAGCGATGTTCTCGTTTCACTGCATTTATATAATATGCCACAACTTTAACCTTCCTTCTTTCAAAAATATGAACCTATAAATAATTTTACCTTAATTTTCTGTAACGCTAATACTTGTTCAAATTAATATTAATGTTATTTGTATTTTTTAGTTACTAGTTCAGTAACTTTACTTTTGTGGTCCTTAAGTTAACGTGATAACGTCACAATATCTTATTCCTAGCGTCGCACAGAACTTGTCAGCTCTGCGAGCCGAAAATTTACATTATCGCCGTATTATGTGTCGTATTAAAGTTTTCAAGACTCCAATTGATGGACAATAAAATAAGCGACGCTCTGTGTAATAATTTACAAATAATTAGGGAAATTCAACCATATTTAAACAACGTGCAAAAACTCAATTGGGAAGAAATTGTATGATCTGATATTTTTGTTCCATCTTTTGTTTTTATCAATACTTAAAAACAATGCTGGTACGTAATTGATCGATTACTATGATGATTGGTCTTGTCATGGATTTTCATAGGACATATTTATCTGGACATATTTCAAGAAATATTTCCAACATATATTTATTTGGAGTGAAATTGGAAACATCTAATATTTTTTTATGCAAGAAGCAAGAAGAATCTTGAAGTCACAAGGTTTTGTGATAGAAATGGACTGGTTTCGCTTTTTATTTGTGTGCGAATTTCGTTGGGCTTTTATTTATTTAAATTTATTTTTTATTATTTATTAAATTGTGCTAGTTCAAACACTGCTGTGGCAAATTACCGCCATGTATCTGCAATCCACCACACTTGAGAATTTTAACCCTGCGGATTTTGTTTGATTGTTTGATCCTCATCGGCTTCATTTTACACAAGAGCATGAATGTGGGTTTACAATATGTGTGTTCATTGCTAACAGAACTATCATCTGCAACAATTACAACTTTCACAAGTTAAATACGGGTCCCTTTCCATGGATGAACTCAATAGCAACTTGAATCAATACGCCTCAAAACAATGACACGGCACAGTTTCAATTCACAAGATTGATAAAATCTAAAACCAACGGAATTCAAATCAGATTACTGACGTCCAGTGAAGACTGCGAGTTGTGGTCCTATCAAAATGTTGTAAAAATTACAATCTATATTATATAATTCTGCAATTACAAAACATAAATTGTTTTATCAGCAAACAAAGTTAAACAATTAATTTTGTCTACGACTATAGAACAATGTACCTATTGTCATTTATTCATTGGTTATTAAATGTAGTACGTTGGGATGACACATTTCAGTATAGCTGCAACTTCACCCCATGCACAATAACCATTTTGTGCACCTCGTGAAGTAGCATAGTAGCTGTCATCCTGACAGTAGCAGGTGAAATTGCCTGACACACATAATAATATAAGTTATTCATTACATTATCGATAAAAATGGAAAGTAAAAGTGAATACAGATTATGAACATCTATCAATCTAAAAGATTTTTCAGTAGCAGCTGCGTACAATATTTATTTTGTTGTGTTGTTGGAATCTAAAGTAACAATTTTAAATAAACAAATTAAACTATAATGACAACGATAATCTCACAGGCAAAAATGGAGAGATACAATTGGGGGAAAAGAATCTAATACTGCTGAAATTATTGATACACATAAGCTCGGACCATCAGGAATTACTATTAATAAATATTGATACATAAAGAAGAAAGAAATAATTATTATATTAGATTCTTTGTCCCCAATTTTCAGTTATATTATCAATCAATTATAATTGATTTAACTGTAATAGTCACTTTTTTTTTGTATGGGTCTCAACAGTTTGTTCGTACCGTAAAGTAATCACTTTACGGTACTACTATCGTAAAACTGTATTGCCTGTTGATCCTTGGTAACCTTAATATTGACATCATACGATTTGATTTAACAAAAATGTGCAAGTTTTCATCTGTGCGAATTTCCTGAAAGTAGTCGCGTGAAGAATTTTTCTCACACTATCATCAAAATATCTCATTCAAAATTAAATCTTGAGCCTTACACTTTGCAACTTTTCGAGATCACGAGTTAAGCAACCTGTTCGGATTAATTACTGTTCGAATACACAGTATCGCAACGGTACTAAGTTAATTTTAAAATGACTTGCGTACAGGAATTTGAAAGTGCGGAGAAACGGTGAAACATCCTTTTTTACACACTCGCACGAAGAACTAAGTGCAAACCAAAAACCAGCTAGAAAATATCAATCCCATAACGACCATAACATCTCTTTTCGCTCCTTAAACGTCCAAACATTCCGTGCACCAATGCGTCGGTTTTGGTTCGTTTTCATAATTATGTGGATATGAAAGTAATTTCGCATATTTAAAATTAATGCAGTAACCGGTGAAAGAGGCTGTTACAGGTGAAGAAAGTAAGATCGAATTTCGTTGTTTTTCATTGATGATTTAATGTTTTCATCGGACGAAAACAAAAGGACAACAGGACAGGAAATTGTATTGCGACTGCTGCGTTACTTTCAAAAGAGAAATTACTGCCATAAGACTGTTGATATCCTCTCTAGTGAAAAATGGGGTTGTAATTACAGGTTTTAATTATCATTGTCTGTACCATTCAACGTGCTGATAATTAGAGTTATTGAAAACCGAAGAACTCAACACTAGAGAAACCGACTAAAACCCAAAAGAGCGCGGTTTTCGGGCGTAAAAGTGTGAAACCTTGTAAAATACTGTATCTAATACTAGTACCTATATAGTAATAATAGTACTTATTAATTAACAGATGTTTTTATGGTTTGATTAATTATTTAAAATGTACCTAAATTCAATTCCCCGCCGTGAAAATGGTTGAAAATATGCTTCAAGCATATAAGCACTTAATTGCCATGCCATGTTGCCTAGAACTCTGTCAACAGACCTAACAGAAGTTTGAAATATGCGAATCAAGTCCAATTGAAGCTCATTTTTACCGCCGTTTTTCAGCTCTCTCGGGACTCTGCCGTTTGAACGAACGCAGACTTATTTTTCAGACTTTGCATTTAAACCGCGAAATATGGTAATTCTTATAATTTTTAATGCAGGTACATTCTATCTTTGCAACGCGAATGATGATTAAAACAATGATAAGGCCCATTAATCAAATCATCAATCATTGTTGTCACATCACCATGGGCTTATCGTAACTGTTTTTTTTGTACTCTTTTCTGTAATAAGGAAATTAGTTTATTATTTAATATTTTTCTAGCAGCTAAGGAAACATTTTTTTGTAATTTTTCAGAGTATAATTTATTCCCATAATTTTTTATGGTGTGGTTTACACATTCAATTTTTGTGACATCCTTCCCATACACACAAATCTCGCAATACGCAAACTAACTACACAGCGCACAAGTAAATTGTCACAGGTAGATATAATAGTCTAACTAAATATAAAAATATAAAATACGCAATAATAATTGTCACAGGGAGGAATTACTCGTACACAAGGGAGCTGCCATAAAGCATAAACTTATTCATTTGATCCTTCAGAAATGAAGTGCATGGCAATAAGTAACCTCATTACTCAGGCACTTTGAGCTCCTCAATAAACTAGGATACTCCAAAAGATGGATTTGGGTTTCTGTTGTCCAGTCTGACTGGATAGAGGAGGGACTTCGGTTTTATGTGGAAAGAGACATATTATCTGGCATGGACTATAGAAGACAGTTGACATTGTAATTGCAAAATGCATGCATATTGTTAACTAATTCATCTTTCGCAATTTTAGTACTGAGGTTATGAGGCACTGAACCTGATTCCAACAACGTTGTTTAAATATGTATAAATTAAGGGCTGGTTACTTAATGATCAGATCATTTGATAGCCTACGAATCCGTAATTAATTACTGGCCCATAAAAATAATAAATAAGCAGTTTAACGCGAGCAGCTAAATAATAGTAATTAGACGGCGCTTTCATCTGATAAATTAAAATAAAACTACCATAACTTTCATTTACGGTACACCCACGGATGCCCCATTACCGAAATTCGGCGAGTCGCCGTTAGGTGCCGATAAACTAATGAGGATTAAATATTTTTAGAGCCGCGATAGCGACCATTAGTCACCGCCGGTATTTTTATCAAAGAGAAAACGGTGCGTGCCGCGGTATTTTCGGAACGAATCGAAATTTATGTGAAAAATGTGTGGGAGCGAGCGCGGATGTGTTTCTGTGTTGCATCGAATGCGAAGAATCCGCTCTTCGCGTGTGATAAATGCACTTGTTAACGAATCTGTGCGCTTCGAAGTAATTAATGTCTCGAGGCCTTGGTCAATAGTCCTTAAGTTTGTGTTAATGGCATTAGAGGCATTGTTGAAATTCCTGGGATGGATACTAGTACTTTCAATTTCAATCCATGAGTATCTTTATTAGCTTCATTAGTGCACCATTATTTTGCTTTAATTTTACAAATTACGCAAGTATGAAATGAGAGAGGAACAAATTCAAATTACTGAAACTTTAATAGACTTGCCACATTGATATTCACATAACCCGTATAACATTTGAAAGATATAAGAAAACGACATAAAAAGAGAAGTAAATACATCTGAAAACGATCCAAAATTTTATTGCTGCTTACAATCACTGATCTGTATATTAACTGGATTGGGCTTAAGCGGTAAAGTGCGTTCCCAATTGAGCGCCGCCATCTTGGCAAGAGTTGAGGTTTTGTGACAATTTAGTATGGCCGCGATTTCTCAGATGGAGCAGTTTTGTCTGATGGTATTTTAAAAACATGGTGTTCGAGTGCATGTTTTGCGGGAAGAAATCCGATTCATCGGGAACGTTGACGCTGCATAAGTAAGTGCAACGAAATTATCAGAAATAAGTAAACATAACCTATGTTTACTGTGATGTTATGATGTGAATATTTTCAAGTTTCCATCCGCCGCCTCCAAATTGCGATATTAGCAGGGGAGATTAAATTTTAATCATCGCGACATGGTGATGTAGGCAACCATACGATCTCCGCTGTACGCTCAAAATCTAACGTTACAATACTTGTAACATAGTGCAGAAGGTTATTTTTCGAAGATTAAAACATATATAGGAATTGCGACTCCAGAGATAATGAATACAGAAGTTATATTAAATGCAACCAGCTGCGATGCCAAAGATTTAATTGTAAAAGACATTGCTAACAAAAAACACATTTGAAATTAATAATTAGGTCATTTCATTCATTTTGTAATAGCTTTGCACGAATTTAAGTGTAATTTGTCTTTCAAATATTTGATTTCAATCATATTCTTCATCGCCTCCTTTCAGTTGAGACAGTTGAATCATTCGACTAATTCATCACTGATCAATAATCAATCATTAGACATTGTAATTTGCGAACGTTCACAAAATTTAAACTTAAATCAAATAGCTGTTAACAGCACAGAACCACCATTTAAGAAATATAACTACGAATTTTGAATACATATTTAAAAAAATTATAGACGATAACACAAAATTTTGACAAATCTAAAATATTCTATAATTAATAGAATTATATAAGAAAATAAAACCTTTTTAAAAGAAAAAATCCTAAAAGCAACATTGAAATTCCAAAAAAATTAGAATAATTGCAATGTATTCAAAAATAAAATGAAATCAAAATTGACCTCTTTAACAATCACAAGAAATATTCAAATATCAGAAAACAGCTTTGAAGTTCCAGAAAATTAGATAGTAATAACTAATAATAGACACTTTGGCAAAATAAGTGAAATTTTGATAAATTGATTTAAAAAAATGTAGTAATCATTGATATTTTGACAGTCATAATTGAAATTTTTGAGAATAATTGAAATAATTAATAATTTGACGTGATCGTAATCATAATATTAATAATAGAACTTTATTTAACAAATATGCTATAGAGTGTATTACATAATATGAACACTTAATGTGATATACTAATGATCAATAAAATATTAATACAATAATTTTCAAAATATGTAGTAATCATTGAAATTTACTTGTGATCAATGAAATTTTTACAGAATAATAAAAATGACCACTTTTTGTTGTTCCCAGTAGTCGTTGCCATTCTGAACATGCAGTTGTGCAAAATTTGAAAGAAATTGAAGTAATTCAGAACATAATAATGGCAGAATGTACATACTAATACTAAAGCACTCTTTAACACTAACGTTTCAAACTCTAAAAATTATTAAATATAAGCATACATATATATAAAAAAAAAAGATTTTCTCAGAATGCCAAAACATGTCCTCATCGTTTGTACCTTCGAAATTTGATCATTAGGAATTTTGAAAATCTGTACTATATAACTTTTAGATTTTTGAGCATAAATTTGTCGACGCCCATGTGATGATTTATACTGGTATCATATTTGTAATTATTCTGCGCAAGACTAGTCACCAAAAAGTAGCACATTATGAAAATCGTATCTGAATGACTTATTGGAGAAGCGCACTGAACTTTAAACGTATTTAGTTGCAGTGATTAAATTTGGTCGATGCGAGTACACGATTGAGCAATTAATCAATCAGCAATTAAACTCACGTTAACCCTAAAATTGCACGTTTCGTCCACGCAATGGGATGATCCCATCATCATTCACCTCTTTTCGGCAGCCGGGGCGAAGCATGCGGTTGTCGGAAGAGTCCCAGCTGTTCTACGCCGTCCTCCTGGTGATCACGATCCTGCTGCGCTACCTAAAGCTCTGATCGAAAACGCACCGAGAAAGGTAAAAGGCGGTATCTTTCACCTCCGCTTTGGGTTTAACGAACGGCGCTGACCGAAATTTCGAACGGTGAACCTGCGAGTGGATGATTAGAGCAGGGGAAGGAGTTGTCGACGACGGGCAGGCTGCACACTCTCAGTTTCATCCGGAAATTGGCCGGTGCACCAATGTCTGAGGAATGGCAGTTTGTGCTCGCGGGAGTCTTCCTCTGCCACGCCGTCTTCGGCAGGATGAGGCAGGCCGCTGCTTTCCTCGGATACATCCGCGCGGTGCTCTTTGGAGACTAACGTTTTTGACTTCTATATAAGTATTCACCTTTTTGGCCAATGCGGAGGCACAGTAACCTATAAAAAACGAGTAATGTATTCTCAACGCTGCCTGAGCACGTTTCCCAGAGTGCGTGGTAATGGATGGCAATTTAAAAATAATTGCGACCGAACCTCTCTCTTCGCTGAAATTGCTCTTGGCCTGTTGAGCCGCTCAACACTTAGCTCAGAAAAAACGTGCGTCTGCTAAAAAAAAAACTCCGATCAATCTAACTGTGCCTTCGTTCATTTCAATTACAGCGGATTTCTTGCGGCAAAATTATTCACCACTCTTCACGTTCCATAAAGTGCGGTCGGCCCGAGCCGCAGCTCCTCCTCGGCCCTGCCAATCCAATCAGAGCGTGACCCGTTGTCCATCCACAGATCGCGATGCCCTCCTCCAAGCTGCAGAAGACCGTCGGGCCGGTGCTGAAGAAGCTCGTCGCCACGAAGAAGTGGCTCGCCAACAGCGACAGCAAGCCGAAGATCGAGGCCCAGGGCAAGGCCCAGCACCGTTCGGTCCTCGAGATCTTCGACAATCCTGCGCCGACCTACGAGAACCTCCTAGAAGGAAATGGATCGGTCTTCATGGACACCTCAATAGAAAGTAATGTCACAGTGATTGAAAACGACGAGCCACCAGGTGATGTTCTTCCAAATGTAAATAAACCGCAGCCTTCTGCAGGAGCCAACGAGGATTTAAGTGACAAAAGTGAACCCCAGGTGGTACAGAAATCGGTCGCAAACGAGAACAATACGCCCAGCCTTGATAATAAGTTGAAATCTGTTATTGAGAACTTTGATAGGATCTTGGATGAATATAGCAATCCGCCGAAGAAGGAGAAGCCAAAGTTGCAGAAATCCAAAACGTGCAGCATAATCGAATCGAAGTGCATACTAAAGAAAAAGGTGGCAAAGGAAAACAGCTTCAAAAGCCTTGATGATTGTCCTTTGGCGCAAAAGACCACCAGCCTCTATAATTTGGACCAAAAACTGGTGGACCTTAGCATATTCGTCAGCGCCAAGAAAGCGACCCCCGAAAAGGTAGTGCCCATGCCCCGCACCAACCACATCGCCAAAGCCAAACTGGCAAAGTCGCCCAGCTGCGAGAGTACCAAGGTGAAGGAGGCCATCAAGCGCCTCAACAGTCTCAACGACGTCCCCCCGGTGCGTCCTGCGAGGAGCAAAGACATGGAGCGCGATCGCTCCATCGAGGTGGTCGTCGAGAAGGCCCCCAAGGCCAGAAAGCCGTCTTCCATACCGCGCGCGTCCAGCTGCCTGGATGTCAACATCCAGAAGCGCCCCCCGACCAGCCGCATCCCCGTGAGTCTGAGCAAGACCTTCCCCAGCACTCCCACCGGTCTAAACCTAGACAGGAATTCGGGATGTGCCCGCGACGCAGCGCTTCCGCGGAATCCTTCGCAGCAAGGATCCGCCGCGAGGCCCAAGAAGTCGCAGCTCACCAGGAGCATGGTGAACCTGAGGATGGACGCCAGGAGCGTGAAGAAGCCGCCCGCACAGCGGCAGCGCGTCCCACCGAAGAAGCTCGAAACCTTGCAGGCGCCAAAACGCGCGGAAACGGTTCAGAAGCGCGACGTTAAGGTCAAGTCCGTCATCCAGAAGTTTGACACGTTCGGCGCCAAGAAGGCGGAGTACGAGCCCAAGTTCACGGAGAAACCCAGGAAGCCTTCGGCCGTTTTGAAGGCGCCGGTCCGCAGGACGGACACGTACACCAAAACGAAAGCGCACCTTAGCGACACGAAGCCTCTCACCAGGAACCTTAGCGACATCAAACCCCCTACGAGGATCCTCGGCGACATCAAACCTCTCGCTCGAAACCTTAGCGACATCAAACCCCCCACCAGGAACCTCGGCGACGTGAAACATCTAAGCGACGCAAAACGCGCCGTATCCACCAGAGATTTGGTGCAAACCGTTAAAACGTTTAAACCCAAACCCGAACAAGTGAACCTGGCGATTTACGATAGTGCCACGTACAAAAGTTCAAACACTGGTAAACCCGCGGAGGCGTTAAAAACAGACATGGAAGTTCAATTTAGCCCCTCAAAAAGTGACAGCGGCATCGTCCTCGACGAGTTCTCCAAAGACTACAGCTCCGACGACAACTCCGACGACTCCGGCAACATATCCAACGAGGCGGACGACCTCAAGGTCTACTCAAGTGCGGAATCTCTGAGCCCTCCGGTGCAAGTCAAGGAGCCCCAGGTAGACATAAAATATGGTTAATGCTGGAGGCATCTACTTCGTGATTGTTATTTATTTATTTATTCCATTGCCTATCTACCTTTCGGTGCAATTACTAATTTTTATAATATTCTCTCCACTTCCTTCTGTATTTTGTCGATTCCTTTATTTCTTCCTATGTGTTCCCGTTTTACATATTTATGTCCTGTGTGTAGCCGCTGTTTGTCTTCTGTCTTGATTTTTGGTTTAGTTTTCTGGACCCCTTTTTGCTCCTTCTACTGCTTCCATTCCTTTTCTCATTTTGTTCCATCTGTATTCTGTTCCATTAATTAGTATTTTTCTGTAGCCCATTCTTACTCCATTTCCTTTGCCTTTTTATTCCTTCACTATGTTTCTAATTTCTCTTTGCACTTTTCTTTCACTTGTAAAACTTGTCATACTCTTCCAAATCTTCCGGCTTTTTAGGAATCTGACTCAGCTCAGCTTCTACAGATTTTTTCAAAATTACATCACTTATTAAATCTTCGCCACAACTATTTATTTTGGCAGAATTAAAAAAAAAATAGTTACAATAAACAGCTTAGTAACCGCATCAATCAGATGATCATCTAAAACTATGTCAGCCTTGTCTTATTAATGATAATAATACAAATAATAGTAAAAATTGTTACTACTACTCCTTAAGAGGAGTGGACATGCAAAGGCTGACGCTGCTCTGCTTAGATCACGTGCTGACGATCTTGTCTTCTTGTTTCAGATATTCTTCAGGTCGGGCGTACTGACTGAGTTGGAAGCGCAGCGCGATGAGAGGCTCGCTGGGATGGTGGTCAGCCTGCAGGCGCACTGCAGGGGCTACCTGGCGAGGAGGAGGCTGGCCCACAGGAAGCTGCAGGATCTGGCGGTGCGCTGCATCCAGAGGAACGTCAGGAAATTCATGCTGGTCAGGGACTGGCCCTGGTGGAGGCTACTCGTCCGCGTCACGCCCCTCTTGAACGTCCACAGGACCGAGGAAGAGCTTCGGCAGAAAGCGGTGAGTTCCGTTCTATTATTTAAAAATTGACAAAGATTGACGAAGATAACGAAGATCAATATGAAGATTCGGTAACACCCATGTAGATTTCCATTTTTAATTTTTATTCTTAGCAGTCTTTAGTTCTATAGTACTAATTATTTAGCACTAATTTAGCACTATTTAGCACTATGTAACCCAGGTGTTGTACCAATTCTCATAATCCGTAATATTTGTTTGGCTCGTGATTTACAAATTCTGATAATTTGTAATATTTGTTTGTCTCGTGATTTAAAAGTTTTCATAATTTATAATATTTGTTTGGTTCGTGACTTAGTGGTAGTAATTTACGTAATGTTTGATTTTGAAATCATTATCGTAACAACTTAATTTGGTTCGTTTTATGGGTAATGTGTCTGTTAGTAATTTTTGTTAGTAAGTAACCCACAGATATATGGATGATATGATTTATTCATTTTTAAATTTTATGCAAGGGACAGGTAAATAACGTATAGTTTTATTACTCAAATTGGACATTAATTATTTAATTATATTTCTTTAATGTTTCTCATTTTAAGTATTGGTTGCACATCCGCGGCACATTGCGCACTTTCTCAACTTTTGAAAGTTACGGAAGCACACAACATACCACAACCATACAACCAATTAATTTTATTTATTGAAAATTTTGAATAGTTAATTTAATAATTATTATTGAATCTTTATTTATATTCTGACTTTGAATGATTTATTTTTAATTATTAATACTACGGTTGGAATTACAAAGTGATATTGGCGACTTTATGTACAAAAATCATCAAATTGTGCAGATTGTGCCCTTTAATATATCATCACTGCATAGAAATTCATTAGCATTTGTGTCTACCAATGTATTTCAAGGCCACCTTGTGGATATGAACGAATGACATAGATGAATTCACACAGTAACATACTTTAAATGGAATATCGTTAAAAAATAACAAATTTGATTAGAATTGTGAAAAAAATATTTAATTTTTAAAAATTTTGAAATGCATTGAGTTAATGCCATTGGAATCTTTTAGCAAGAGTATATTTACTTTGAAGTTAGTGCCTATTTTATTGTTTATTTTGAGAATTCTGCAGCATGAGCTATATTGTAAAGTTCAAACGATCATTATTTTGAAAATTATGTGTCCTAAACCTAATTCCCGTTTTTTTTTCGTTTTTTATAAGTATGTTCAGAAAGGTAAACAATTTTTTATGAAATTTCTCAAAATCATGAAATATTATTGCAATCCATCTGCAAAATACTAATCGTTTTAAAATTAGTGCGGCGATTCTTGATTTTTTTACTTTTCAGAACTTTGCTTAGTATTGTGAAGACATTATTTTGTTAATTTGAAAGTTTGTTTGGTTACTATTTGGTGAAACATATTAAATAAAGAAAAATAATAATAATACTTGGCATAAGTTTCACAGAAAAACTTGTCCTTTATTTAAATTACTTTGTAATTTTTAATTTTGTTTAAATTAAGGAACATCGTTACAGACCAACAAGTTTCCTTAGAGTTGTGAACACACTTTGAAATTTCGTTTATTAATTAATTAATTATTATTTTATTTATTACGTTTTTTTTAATTTTAATTTTAATTATATTATTTATGCCTTGATCAGCTTATACTATTTAGTTACTTATACTATTTATACTATTATACATCAAGAATGCACACATCAGATTTCTATATGAACATTTAGAATGATGCATCTAATAATGTTGAAAGCTATTAGTTTCAGCTTAAATGATGGTTGATATAAATACCAGGTGTATAATAAACTACAATCGTAATATTTGTAGTAAAATCGAATGTAGTAAATAGTGACAATGGTATTAATTACTCACTTGGAACACACTTGGTAATGTTGGCGCCAGTTACGAAACGCGGGCAATCTAAATACATTAAGGTGCCAAATAAACATGCTGCAAATAAATTAACTATCTTACAATTTGCAAAAAATACCATTGAGAAATAAATCTTGTTGTATCAATGATCATGTGTTTGCTGCGTCACTAAAATAACATCGAAATGATTATGTAAAGTCTGGCCGCATCGCTGAAAATTCTTAATTTAAACGTTATTGATTTTCTTAGGTTTACAGTTAAAACTATTTCGTACTATTTGCTTGCTTGCCTAATCTCTAATGTGTGCATATTTGTTACAAATTAATCATACTAATAATATACGTTTGTAATATATGCAATACAAATTATTGCTTTTACTTTCTTTAAATTTCAGAAATTCTCTTTAGTTAATTCTGGTGTCAAATTTTCAGCCATATCACCTCTTCAGCTTCCATAAGCTTTGTAGGTGGTATACCCATATTCACATCTCGTTCACTTTCCATTTTTATTTTTTAACCAATGAGATTACTTCCGAGATTATATGGCAGGCAATTTGTGCACGTGGATTTGTGATGCATATTGTGCACGGGGTGAAGTTGCAGCTATATTGAAATGAGTCATTCACAATGTACTACATTTATAACCTATGCATAAATCACAATGCATTGTTCATAATCGTAGAGAAATAACGTTTCCCTTTTCACAATGTTTGTTATATTATTGAAGAAATGTGTATAATATTGCTTTATTAACTGTTTCAGGAAGAACTCGAGCTCTTGCGATCAAAACTGGAGAAGATCGAAACGGAGCGGACGAGTCTGAAGCACGAGAACGACAAGCTCGAGGCGAAGGTAAGCGGAGTCACATTACCCTATGGTCTTGGCTTAGCGAGCGATTTTTAATTACGACCCGGGAAGCGATTATTTTCGGTCGCCGCGGCGAACCGATTGACAGACAGACGCTCGTGTTTCTATTTCGGTGCAATTGTGCACGTCCCTGTGCCACGGCGGCGATGTGGGTTAACGGACGTTCGGCAAGAGCAAATAAAAAACTCCATGAAAACGGCGAGAGAGCCGAGCAGGAGCTCGTAATATTATTTTTTTTAAGTACTTTTTTAAGTCCTTCAAAAAGTGGACATTCTCAAGAGAGACATTCTCAATAATTCTTATTGATTTCTATAAATTTCTCATTTATTATCATTATTTCGAGAGATAGTTCAAAAATTCAATAATTTTGATGTCATAAAATCAGAAAATACAAATTGGTTATTACATACACTTTTTATTTTCCAAAATTCTCGATGATTCTTAAAATATCTACTTTTTTTTTCTAAGTAGTATCAAGAGATTTTCTAATAATTTCCATTATTTTCCATGAAATTTAAATTCCATTTAATTAATATTTAATGATTTGTCAATATTTTTCATTATTTAAATTTCCAAAAAATTCTCAATCATTTCCAGGTTTTTTTAATGTTGTTCGAGATTTCTACAGATATCGATTAGAGATATCAGATGATTATCGATTTCTCAATAACTTTCGAGATTTCTATAGATTTTTCAATAATTCCCAAAATTTCTTAATAATTTTCGAGATTTCCACAGGTTTACTAATAAATGTGATTAATTCTAGACATTTTTTAATAACACGAAAGATTTCCTAATAATTTTCGAGATTTCTACAGATAATTCTTATGATTTTCAGAGATAATTTATAAATTTATATTTATATATTTTTATATCTTCGTTTAAAATTAACTGTTATTTTGCATTATTTGAGTACATACTATTTTTATTTCCGTTCAATTCGAACTATTTTTAGTGCACGTAATAAGTTGGCGACGTTCCAATCTTTCGGACATTTATTAACCTCTGGGCGTCAATTTATGACGTGTGTTATATAACATAAAACAAATGACTAAAACAACTTTATATCGCATGCAAACGTGTCCTTCCACTAATACATTTCAACAGCAATTTGTTTTAAATTTTCGAAATATATGGTTATTTTATTATTAGCGACCGAATATTGCTGCTGCTATGACTAATTGAAAGTTTGCCTGTATCTTTTAATGTACAATCGTAATTTATCAGAAGATACGACACAGTAAAAGGAACGGCACTTTTAGTGCTACAAAAATATCGCTCGAAATTTTACGACCTTACAGAATATGACATTTTACTTGAGAACTATGATCTCTTCCTAACAAAATTGTTCTGTAATAATTCTCTAATTCACTTCAGCAGTTCTACGATTTGCATTTAAACCATCTATTTACATAGAGTACATAAATCTTTTAAATGTGTATTTTCTAGTCCCTTTAGATACATTAATAACGTGATTAAATGTATTATTCTATTTAAATTTTAAGGGACAAGGTCATAAACTTGTCGTGGATAATTTATGTGTTGACGCATTTATTGCAAATATGATTAACCAGTGGCGTCGGGGTCAATTTTATATTAAGGCAAAGGGGAATTTCAATATTTTATTTTCAATATTTAATTAACAGCTAGTTCTATTTAAATTTTAAACTAGTCGTCGATCATTCATGTGTTGACACATTTATTGCAGATATCATTAACCAGCAGCGTTGGTTTCAATTTTATATTAAGGTAAAAGGGGGTTCAGTTTTGTGCATGATTTTTGTGGGTGTTACGCCCATAATTTGTGAAAGAACAGTATATGTTCACGTCAAATTTTGCAAATACATATATTTCCATATATTTTACTACCACTTCACAATAAACATTAAAACATTAAAAAAACTGTTTTAAAAAAAAAGGTTATTTTGATTTTCTTAAAGTAACTTTGTAGAATACTGTTTCCGATTCAATTATTATAAATATTTTGTACATGCTGATTCGAGCACGTTTCAACGTTTCGATTCGACGATGGAAAAACGGCAGTGAAACTTTTTGCATAAACATGAGATTATATTAAGTTTTAATCAATAATTATTCTTTTTTCCAAACGACTGGTTCCAGTTCCAGTACAATACAAGTGTGGGATACTTTCTCGCAGAGCTCTGTTCATTTGTGAAGCGCTTCTCATATATCTATCAGTGTTCCCTTCTAAATGATTTACTGCGATATGAATTTTTCATAAAACAGTGTTCAGAAGTTAAAGTGCACTTGTAAACAATTTCCTGCTGCAAACTATTAATAGCGCATCCCTGCACATGTAAAAATAAATCAACAACGAGTGATAGTAAGAAAATAAGCGGCAAACGTCTCACATTTATAGAGCCAATATTAAATAACTTGGCATTATGTCTGCAATGATTGTTCGGATTGCTAGGCTCAAATACAAAATTTAAGTAACTTTATACGTCTGACTTATATTGCCAATATATCTCCGTAGATGCTGCACTATCTCAAAGTACCTATTAACTGTGTGGTCTTAAAAATGTTCCTTCAACAATTTCCTTCAACAAACTAATTAAATTGCGACATAATTATTATCAAGATTGGTCAATTGTCTACTGACAGATACTATGTGCTTACTTGTTTATCATTCCAAGGCCTATGTTATTCTCAATAAACTATTCTAAATTATTCTTTTAACCTAACGTAAAACTCTGTTAATTCGGAAGGAAATCTGGAAAAATGTTGTTTTCTCATTTCGACATAGAATGTGATTCTGCATACGGCATTTCATTTTTGCACACCTCTTATAACACACCATGTATGCCATTTGCCGACGACGAATTATCGCATTTTGGATTTGAATATATGGAAAGGAACCAGATGATGTAAAAGAAACAGACAAATGTTCACTTGTTGCATTTTGCATGTACACCACCACTCATGTTCTGCCAATAGAAACAGATCTGGCCAATGCCAATTGCCAATATGACCATTGACCTTAGTCCAGACAAGATGCACAAGCTATACTTAAACGTCGAGTTCGTCGCTTACAGTTCACTGCCAGCCGTCATTTAGCGTGTGGACATCGAGCTTCTGCAACACTTCCTGGTGTCATCAAACCCTCTTAGACTGTGCGACGGTTCTTTTTTGGTAGTTGCGCAATTCGACACAGATGCACCAGTTTATCCTGCTTTCTTCCCTGCCGATGCAGGAAACCAATAAAAATAATGTCCGGCTTAAAAATATTTTGGCAAACGGCCATCGCCGCGCGCTACTATTTTTATTGCACATGTACATTGCGTAAATCCGAATTTCCTTCTGCTTGTCGACTTTTTGATGGTACAAATCGAGGGGTTGATTTTTTTAATTAATGTTGGATCGGTGCTTCATTCTTGGATGCATGATTTACGCTGACGGTGTTGACGGTGAATGGTTGCGATATTTGTGATCCTGGCACGCTTCCCTCTAATAATACCACTGGCAGTTTGTGCGATCTTCCAGTCAGCCGCGAGCCGTTGACCACCGTCCATCGCGTCTCCGCCGCCGCGCTCTTCGCTTCTTTCGTAGCAGTTTTTTTTTTTACTTTCTTTCTCATGCTCCCGTAATCCTCCCTTTTTTTATTTTATCCTATTTTCGCAATCCCCTCCCCCACCGCCGATTATTTTTAAACGTGCCGGACAATCGGAGCGGGCGGCGGTTGCGTAAGCAGTTCTTCGTCATCCAAAGAAGTGGTCCGTGGTCATAGCTGATCTCCCGCGAGCACACGCGCCAAGAGGCTCGAGTTGTCCCCGCAAAATCCCCACGGAGTGAATTCAATTGTTTTAAGTGCTCCAGTTATTAGTTGTAGAGTGTTATCAACCCCCGTGCTGTAAGAATAAATCCCTAGTTTTCCAAAAAAAAAAATCGAAAAAGTCTAGATTTTGTGCTAGCTCTAACGGACTTTCAGTTTGTAATCCGAGATGCAACGCTGTTGGCGCGGTTTCAATGACATTTGGAATTGTGTAGTACTACTACGATTAGCTCAATAATTGGACACTATCTAATTAAGTAGTCAGTTTGTAATAAATGTGAATGTAACCACTTGTTCCCACTGAATGTTACCACTCAAGTTTTATGTAGCTGCAGAATAATATAGGTACACATTTCTACAGTTTACGTGATATGTTATAATTCGAAAATTTCTGCAAAAATTTATTTAAAAAAAAATGAAGCACGCGGCATAATGTAATAAATAATAATACCAATTTTCAATTATCTGTAAAACAGAGAAAACTTCAAAATTAATTATCTATTCTCATATTGCCTTCATGTGCAACTGGCTTCGATACAGGGTTTTACGCTTTTTTGAAGAAAATTGTTCTGTCTATTGCCTCGTCATGCAAAAAATATGTCATTCTAGTTAAAAATAAATAAATTATGACATTTTGAAGTGTACCTGTAAATAATCATATTTATGAAATAGTACTCGTAAAATATCCATACATACGAATTATTGTAATGATAGAGCCATCCTTCTGCTACAATATGCAAAAAGTCTATCTCATTCATAATTAGAAAGAGAAATTATGAATATTTTTAAAATCGTCTATATGAAGCAAAAATATCGTTTTTTTTTCCTCAAAAACTAGTGCTCAATAGTCAAGTGCTCTATAGATTTAATAAAATGGGTTCAGAATTGAATTAGAAATCTGAATATGTAAAAATATACAGATTGTTCCATTTAAAGTAACAGAATTAATGGCCACTTCCGGTAGCAGCGGAAGTGATAGAAACATGTACGTACTTTATTCTGCTAGATCAACCATGTTAGTATCATTTTTGTTTCACTTTTTCCTGTATCTCCACGATATATTCCCAGATATCATAAGCTGGAGATTGAAAAACAAGCCATTCTGTATATATTTGAAACTCACATCCTCGTTAATTGGCTTTGGCGTCGGGGTGGTTCAGAACCATCACTATACTACTATTCTAATACTGTATGTCCTATGAGGTGAATTTGTATAGAACTTACCTAATTGTTACTTCTTCAAAAGTAATAAATTATCATATTAGTACGTTTACTATGGTCAACACGTGTCTATTTTCGATATGTGGTTCTAATGTGGTTATTAAAAGTGGTTTATTCACATTATTTACATTTGATGAAAACTTAATGTTATCGTTTCAGCTTGCAAATTAATTAATAATCATTTTACGGTTTAACGTTCAAATCGTCAAAATTGATCAATCAAGCGCATTTGTCGACTCAGCCCGAGGAATTCGCTGTAAATTATGCCTCATGTTCCTTCCAACCATGCCATGAAGACGATCTCGGCGAAGGTGCTGCTCGAAGAGGTCCCGCGCTCGGAGATGAGGTCCACCCCAAGCCGCTCGTTCCCCCTGTCCAACTACAGCTCGGCCTCGAGCATATCGAGCACGGCGAGCTCGAACACCCTCAACTTCCGGTCGGCCTTCTCGAACTCGACGTACTCGAGCTACGGGGACCTGAAGTACACCTCCTCCAATGACTCGACGAGGGACGCGTACTCTTCGCTGGGGTACCGCAGGCCCGCGCCGATGGAGTTCGACCGCGCCTCCAGCTACTCGTCGGACTCGAACCGGGGGGTGCCCAACCGCCTGCTCTCGCCGTTTTCGACGAGCAGCAGGGACAGCAACAACAACTCGGTGAAGCTGCCTGCGCTGCCGCCGTTGCCGCCGAGGCGCGTGACGCCCGTCAGGAGGGCGACGACGACGAGCTTCGACGAGGGCCTGGGGTACGACCGCAGCAGGAGCGCAGGCTTCCGTCCGTCGCCCCTGAGGTCCGTGGTGACCAGCCCGGTAAGGAGCGCGACCCGCTCCCCCAGCCCCAGCATGTCCACCCTGAGAACGCGCTCCGTGACGCCGCGCAGGGTGTTCCCACAGTACGCCCCCTCCCTGTCCGACCTGAACGAGATCAACGACAAGGAGGACGCGCCGGTCATCTTCGACGCCAACCTCACGTTCGTGCTCGGCTGCAAGACCAAGGTGCGTCCCCGGCTGAGCCCCATACCGGCGCACCTGGAGGACTCCACCGCCTCCAGCTACCTCTCGAACAAGATCTCGAACTTCCTCGACCGCACCGACCACGTCATGGAAGAGTGGAAGAGCCTGGGGCGCAGGGATAACGACGAGAGTTACAGCAGCAAACGGCGGTCGGGACGTTCCAAGAGCGCCACCAACATTATGATCAAGGGCTTCCAGTATTTCAGCAGGGCCAGCAGCTGCTCGCGCTCCTCGATGGGCAGAGATGTCTCTGAAGACAGAACCGACGCCGGAACCGAAGAGGTAGAAAACGAGTCATTTGACTATAGATTAGAACAGTGTTCGTTATTTTGTTGTCCGTCGAAATCATGTAAAACTTACGGATAATCCCTGAAATTGACAACAACGACGACGTTCACAATCTTGGAATAACCTTAATTGATAGTGATTGTTTCACAACATATCGAGAAAATACAATACATACACAGTTTTGACAATACAACCATCAACCACTAACAGTTGCCTCTCCACTATAAGAATTCGCATTTCATTAGTAGGTCCATTCGAGTAAACGCGTTAACTACGCTGTTCCTTAAGCACAGGGCTGAGAAACAGCCTATTCTCCTTCATTAAGTCTCTCTTGGCCATGCATGTCCTCGGTCTTTCTCTTTCTACGGTTCTTGGATTGATCCGAACACACTCCGAGCATCAACTCGAATGCACCCAATAACACTGTACACGCTTAGGTTCAATTAAAAAAAAAAGTCTAAATGAGGCGGTTTAAATCAGTGTGTTCAAACCACTGGGGTCATTCCATGTCAAATGGACCAGTTTTGAAAATGTTCCCCGCCGGCCATCTCCAATTTTGATGAAAATTAATATGGATGTGTATGTATATTTGAAAGGATCTTCTGTGAAGATTGAGCTCCTTATATCAAATATCTGAGTCACTGCACTCTTTCTCGTGTCCACACTCCACACTCGAAGCGTCTGCCGCGAGAACTTTGCACAGTTTCGCGTGTTCCCACTGCTCATCTAGATTATCTATGAATTATTATATGATATTAGATCTTTTGCTGATGAATGCGACCAAAATAGTACCAACATTTAGTAGTACACATCCGCATTATTTTTCATCAAAATTGAAGGTGGTCGAGCGGGGACCACTGGTCCAGTTGACATGGAATCTTGTGGTTATGGTTTAACATCAACAATGGCAAACCATAAAAGGGTTTGCATCGTATTCTGCTACAACGCTGACAGCAACAAAAATCTTGAGGTTAGTTCGATTTCCGGCTGCAGCCAAAAGGTGTGCGATTCATATACTGTTCGTCGATTGATACGTGCAATACAGAGTTATTGCACTGTACGATGGATACCGCAATGGATGCGAGGGATACAAAACTTGGTATTTTCAAGAGAAAATTCATACCTTCTCTCATTGGAAAATAGTTTTCAGGGAGAAAATGCTTGAAACACATGCTTTTCATGCCTATTCTTAATTTGATCTTCCACGATCTTTGTACATCCATCAGCTCTGTGTTTGCCAGCTTCGTTACATATTTCACGTTGCTTTTGCCTGCAGCCGGGAATCGAAATTTACCTCAAGATTTTTCTTGATGTCAGTGTTGGATCCGAATACGGTGCAAACCCTTTTATATTTTGCCATTTTTGATGTTAAACCAGAACCGCAAGCATTAACCCGCATAAACTCGACAATCAATTGCGGGGAGCTAAGTTAGTCACTTACCAAAAGTCACGCCAGAACGTTGCATTCTCAGTTGCTGCGGGCCACTTTACACGTGTCAAGTTTATGCTAGTTGGTTACATAATGGTTACATAATAGTTGGTTACATACTCATAATGGTTCTGTCCATCGTATTAAATAACGTTGAACGACACGATAACAACTATTTAATTTAATCCGAGCCAGTGTTGTCTGATTGGTAATTTACCTGCAACATCCTCGGCCAGTACGCTATTCTGCTGCGTTCGTACTTATTTTTTGTTCCGAACATCTGGCGAGTGTTTATTGCGATACATGGGCGTTGAACAGAAATATTTCCGATTAGAAATATATATTCAGTATATATGAAATTTATTAGTGCTGGTATATTCAAACCATACTTGGCAAACTTGTTGTATGTATTGTTTGAATTGCCACCTTGGCAAACTTTCAATATTATTGTTGACGTGGAGGGGACGGGGTTTATAGTTTTCGTAGTTTTTGGTTAACAAAAATCCCCTTAACCTTAACCCCCCACTCTCCGACATCGACAGCTAGAGGCCCTCCTTGTTATTCCAAAGAGACATACAGTTGCCCTTATGCGTCGCGGACCCTTCAGGAACGTCACAATAGTTTTGGCTTAAGAACCGTCTTTAGCTTCAAATTTTTAACCTAGACATGCAAGAACACAAACCTCACATGCGTCATTAATGTCTACTGTTATTGTTTAAGACTAAACACCCAAGCATTACGTGTTTCAATCAAACACGCCCCGTTACAAAACACAAGCATGTTAAACGATAGTGCAACTTAAAAGTCCCTTCAGTGCAAGAGGATTGTGACCTGGATTGTTTCTCTAGCAGATAATAATACATATTTGGCTTGTACGAAGCAAGTTGCAAGCTCACGTTGTGTACGATAAATTCAGTGGCGGCATTTGCAAGTGCACAGAGCGAGTGTGATTGCGACCGAACACGAGCCGCTGCGAATTCGCAGTTCTGCAGCTCAGCAGCTCTTATGCGCCAAGGTCCCCCGAGATATATAGTAACGAATCCTTCCCGAAAATCACATTAAAACATAATCATTACGTCTTGCTTGGCTGTATTAACACTATAAACGTGTGCAACCAATTAATCACTTGAGTCGCGAGTTTTCGCATGCACAATCCGTGCAAAATGTAAGACTGTGGTTTTTCTCGGTAACCTTTTGGTGAGGTGCCAATGCGATCGCGACTTCCACAAGTGCTAGTATCATAATCGAGCCTCGCTTCCTACACCGACTGTAGTCTTCAAAATTGGAGCAAACAAAAAACTGCGTCTGCGTAATCCTGGGTCGTCCGCTTTGTCACAAATACGCGGTTTCTAATTACAGAAGGGCCTAAGCGTGGCGGGATAACTGAGTGTATTCATGTGCACGTTGTTCTTCGTTTTCAGCTGAGCGAGATGACGGCAGACCTGGCCGAGGAGCACTCGACGTCGACGTTGGCCACGGAACGTCTCGACGCCGAGACGTCGGATCGCATCCGGCTCGAACGGGAGCTGTCCGAGTCGCAGCACAAGAACAAGCAGCTCCAGCAGACGTCGGAGCGGCTGGAGATGGAGCTGCTCTACGCCAGGTCGGACCTGAACGGCATCAGCGAGGAGGACGAGGACGCCGACGGCGACAGCGTCTACAAGCAGAGGTATGAGCGCGCGCTCAGGGAGCTAGAGTTCACCAAGCGGCGCCTCCAGCAGCAGCACGAGGACGATCTCGAGCAGCTGGTGGCGCTCAAGAAGCAGCTGGAGAAAAAGGTTTGTAAACGCTGTCATTTGGCGAAATAACAATCGTTTTTTGTATCACTAGTGTATAAACTGCACTTTTGAAAGTATGGGTATGTGTTACAGTTGCAATAGTGCAGTTTCTCAGCGTATAATACACGCAACTTTTTGTGCCGTCGTCATAATTTGTTAATAGTTATTAAACATTTCTACTCCCACATTAGTAAGTTGTCAATTAACAGACACATCAATTATAATATAATAATTTGACGAATTGCTAATATTGCCGAGGCACCGCCGAGTCCGGCAAAGAGCAAAGATCAAAGCCAAAACTGTACACAGCAATTTAAAATAAAGTTGAATCTCGTCATAAAATAGATGTAAAAAAATGACATTAGATTTTTTGTTTATTTCATGTATTATTTATAGAAATCGGACAAAAAATAAGTACTTTACAGCATCAAAGGTGTTTCGTAAGTCACCCTGTATACATTTTTAATCCAACGAAATAAACTTTTTTTTATTCTTTCCGAAGAAAATTTTTGAAAAAAAAGTTTCTACTGTGGAATTACATTTCCGTGATTGTTAAATATTTGAGTTTCACTACTACTATGATGCAGTATCGTGCTTGCCTCTTTGGAGGCCAAGGTCCAACCATATTTTGAAGCCCACAAAAAATTAGTTTACAACAAAATAATATTATTTTAAGAAATTACGTCAATAATTTATTGCATTGTAATATTTCTAAAACAAAATTTTCGAAGCAAATAACATAATGTCTACATATTACTCGTCTGACTTCATATTTAATTTCCGGAAAATCTAGAGATTCAGAGGTTTTGTTTTGATTTTTGCATATAGTTCTAAGCCTACTTATTTACATATCTTAAATATTCAATATTTCCCTTGTCTATATGTTACTCCAGTGACTTCAGATTCATTTTCAGGTCATTAATAAAAATTATAAATAATAAAGGTCCCAGAATAGATCCATGGGGTACACCATGACCAACTGAAAGCATTTCAGAGGCAGATTCATTAATCTCAACCTGCTACCTCAGATTCGATACGAGGAAATTCGTCCTAAACTATTCGGGTGTATATTGTAGTGGTACAGTTTTGTACCAATTTTAAAGGCAAATTAAACATTACAATTCGTAAACTCCTTATTAACTATCGATAACGCGATGCCCGTTACATTTGGCACAATGTACTTATTTACTTGAAGGGATTTCTACGTGATACCTTCATGGAATTGTAAAAAGCGCAGGTTATCCGTATTTACATTAGTGCGTTTGCTAAATTCCACACATTAACAGAGTTAATAATTCTAAATAGAATTGTAGTGGGCAACCCAATATACTCCCTCAATGAATTAATTTCATTTCAAGAAGATTAGCACTTATAATTAGTGGATTATAAACATACATGCAAGGTGATTATGGGTGGATGCTTCAGGAAGGTATTCCTCGCAAGTTGATGTCAATTGTCTTATTTCTTATTATTGGATTATATTTTTATATTCTTATTGGATATTTATGACCATTACAGAAAAATAAAAATAGCTTTACCATAGTCCATCACATGCATAATTATTTTTTTTTAAACATGTTAAAACTGTTTTTAGTCAAATAAACAAGATAAGTGAAACCAAAAAACAAACACATTAAGTACAACCTTGGAGACTTAAACTGATAATAACTAAGCTAAAGATTTAACAAAACAATATATTCAATAAGTTGTAGCAACTAATGTACATCCTTAATTGTAGTAAATTTCTTTGTTTTCTATTAGCACTAGCATAATAATAATAATAAATAATAATAAACCTTAATATGGGAAACTTCGCGAAAGAAAAAGAAATACAATTTATAAATTTAAAATATTCTTTATAGTATTATTATTTAAAAGTATATTATTTTTTTAGCTGACCGATGCTTACGAGGAGGTCGAGGAACAGAGGCAGGTCGTCGGGCAGTGGAAGAGGAAGGTGCAGAAAGTCAACGGGGAGATGAACGACCTGAAGCTCCTGCTGGAAGAGCAGAACTCCAGGAACAATCTGTTGGAGAAGAAGCAGCGAAAGTTTGACTCAGAGACGCAGCTGCTGCAGGACGAGCTGAGGCAGGAAAGGCAGGCGAAGGACCGTTTCTCGAGAGAAAAGGAAGTCATCATTGCTGAAAAATTCACACTGGAGAGCAATTTAGCAGTAAGTAGATTTGGTTTATAGTCCTTAAACTTACACAGGTTGTGTAAAATTTAAGGAATCACTTCCCTAAATCATTTATTATTTTTAGAAACAAAAGTTTTTAACAAAAGTTTGATATTCTATTTGACACAATTTTATGGTTTTCTTTTTTTTTTGCGACGCGATGCTTTTTAACAATAACGGTCATCGATACTTTTTTAAATGGCAACCTAAATTTTTCTATTCAGAAATTTGATAGCATTTTTTTTCCTCTTTACGAATATATAGAAATACATGAGGTTCTTAGAAACAAAAGTTTCTAAGAAAATAAAGTTTAATACCTGACAACAAAAATGTAAAAAATTAAAGACTTCCTTGGAAATCAAATGATACTAGTTAAACAATTACGATTTACCAATGTCAGTCACACGCTTGGTTGCCTAAACTTCAATTCTGTTTATTCTGACACATAGATATATTTTGATATTATTATTATATTTTGTATTGTTTTCTTCTTTATTGGAGTACCTACTGGTAGTATTTAAATATAAAGATATTTTGTTGTTTTTATAATTTTAGTGAAAAATAAAAGTCTAGTAAGGTGAAGAAATTATAAAAATAATAAAAGCAACATAACATCTTTATATTTAAATACTACCAGTAAGTACTCCAATAAAGAAGAAAGAAAATAATAAAAAAATATTATATATTATTATTAAATAAATATATAATATATAAAATTATATTGAATTTTCAATATGTGTCCTACAAATATGTGTGTATTGAATTGGCAATATGTGTCCAATATTGTATAAAAATATGAATAGATCAAGTGGTACCCAGTAACTTGATAAAATCATTTTTTCGTAGAATCATTAGTTAATTACATTTAAAGATTGCAAATGTACAACCTACTTAAAAGATAAAACATAAAACAGGTGTTGGTTGAAATGATTGTAATCTTAAACCAGATAATAATGGAGTAAAATTATTAATAGTGCATATGTGGCAAATTTTATGAAAATGTGTATTGCTCATCTTCCGTGTCGCATTCTAATTTTCAGGACGTGAAAATGGAGCTGGAAATGAAGGAGGAGAAGTCGGCGGCGCTGCAGAGGGAGCTGGATGAGCTCACGTACGGCGGTAAGACTGAGGAGGAGGTGGCGCTGCTCAGGAAGCAAAAGATCGACTGTGAGCGCCGCCTCCATGACCAGGAGGAGGAACTCGACGAGCTCGCCGGACAGGTGCAGCTCCTCGAGCAGGCCAAGCTCAAGCTGGAGATGAACCTGGAGCAGATGAGGAAGTCCTCCAAGAAGGAGGCGCTGCAGCATGAGGAGGAACTGGAGGAGGTGCGATGCAGCGCACAGAAAAAACTCAAAAGTAAGCAATTACAGATAACCTTAAATCTTGATCCTCCTTAAAAGATGGCAAAATTACTAAAATTTTGACAGGTATGGTTGACGTTATTAGAGATTATTAATCTCTTATTAATTATTATAAATTTTCAGCAATTTTGACAGAAATAATTGAAATTTAACAGATATAGTTGATATAGTATATTTAAATGGACAGCAGTTTTTGAAATTTGGACAGAAATAATTAGAATTTTGGAAGATACAGTCGGCAATATCATAAAATATTTGAAAAATTGACAACAGTCTTTACAATTTTGACAAAAATAATTCAAATTTTTGCAGATATAGTTGACATTATCATTATCAAAATTTGACTGATGACAATTAAAGAATGAGAAAACAACTGAAATTATTTAAATTAAAATATTGACAAAGTAATGTATTTTACCCCAAGATGTCATCTATATGCTTCTCACACCGTTCATTAATTATAATATTTAGTTGTATTTTCAAATACAATGAATCATATTTTCAAACCTTTATATTTTTATTATTAATTTTGAATTAAATTTCAGCACTGGAAGCTCAATTGGAGAACGAACACGAAGAAAGGACCATCCTGCTGCGGGAGAAGCACGAGCTGGAGCGCCGACTGGTCGCGGCGGTCGAGACCGACCGCAACGAGAAGGCGTGCGACGAGGCTATGTTCCACCGGCTCAAGCGCGACCTCAAGAGGACCAAAGTGCTGCTGCGCGACACCCAGACGCAGCTGGAACGGCAGAAGGCGGAGAACCCGGGCAAGGCGCTCATCCGGCAGCTGAGGAACCAGCTGGAGGATGTCGAGTGCGCCCGCTCCGTCGCCGTCAAGGCGAAGCAGAGTCTGGAGGCTGAGCTGTCTGAGACGCAGGCGCTGCTCGAGGAGGTTAACAAACAGAAGAGCGAGGCCGAGGACCGGCTCAACGTGGTGAGCAGGGAGCGTAGCGACATGCACAGCCAGCTGGAGGAGAACGAGGAGGAGCTGGCCGAGGTCCTGAAGAAGTACAAAACCGTCGTCTCACAGATGAGCCTGGACCAACTCGCGCTGCAGGAGCAGGTGTCGCTCGTTTCCGAGCTGGAAGTCGAACGGAACGCCCTTAAGGAACAGCTGGCGGAGCTGACCACAAAACTGGAAAGTGTCGAGAGCTTGGGTGACGCTTCATCACATTTACTTGTTAAACGGTACCTAATTTTGAAGTATTTATACCTCGGTTGAAAAATTATTGTCCCATATGACAATTTAGTAAAAATTCATTTAAAAATTGAGAATTCTCTTAAGCCATCATAAATAATACTTTAAGGTATAATTCCTCATCTACTGGTATTTATTTTTATTTTATTATTATTTGTATCGCCTGACTAGTTTTGGTTTATTTTAAAAACCATCTTCAGAGGCATACGTATCAAACAAATCAAGTTATGGCCCTTCCAATTTTACCAAATTTAATGTCCCACAGCAAGGTAATGCTACAATGCAAATCGACGATCTTGCCGCCAGAAGATACCCCAGACAGTTGTTTAGAATCTGTCAAAGTCCCAACCCCCCAACAATCTTAGAAAACAGATTTTTTTAATAAGTGCCTGGAAAGGCTTTAAATTTTAGAAAAACATCAACAACTTCTGAACGGTTAAAGAGAATTGCAAAAACTAAACGGATTTATAAAACCCAAAAAAGGGCGAATTCAAATATGCAAATTTATATAGGGGGTGCCATCTAAAAAAAACTAGGTCGAAGGCTGCCCTGCAAAAATGGAACACCCTGTATATGGCCAAATAATTTTACAAACTGCACTTTGACCTTCCGTTTGCAGTGTATTTTGGTTCATTTCGATATCATTACCGGTGTAGATGTAATCAAGCCCGCCCGGCCTATTGACTCACCCTGTATATCTTGATCTTATTTTGCTAGTCAGGCGGTACAAATAAATAATAAAGTCAAATAAAAATAAATACCGGTACGTACTTAATGCAACAACCTTAAATATAAGTAAGTGGGAATTATGGATAAAACCTTAAATATAATGAATTAAACTATTTTCCTGTTTTAGAACGGAATTAAAAGTGAAGGAATTGGAATCCAAACTGGACTTGGAACAAACCACAAAGTCACGCCTGGAAGTGCAAATAACCAGGTTGAAGGAAGCCGTTGATAAGCTGCAAATGGACATCGCCAACGCCCGCTCCAAAGAGCAGCAATCGCAAGACCAAATCAGAAAGCTGCAGCGCAACCTCAGGTGAGCCTCGTTGCCGGCGTTGTCCGCGTCACCGCACTGTTTACTTTTCAGGGAACTGAGAGACGAGCATAACGCGACGCTCACCAGAGAGGGTGAGATTCTGCTGAAGCGCAAGGAGCTCGAGAAACGTTGCGAGACCCTGGAGTCTGAGGCGGCGACGGCGCGCACTGACCTGAGGCTCGCCCTGAAGCGGATCGAGGACCTGCAGTCGGCCATACAGGGTGAACTTGACGATGACAGTGTGGAAAACACCGACAGGTAACTGTGCGAGCGTGTTGCAACTTTTGTACATATCTACTTTGCCCCCCTTTTTTTTAGTGATCACGACAGTTATAGCTCCGATGATTCCGTCAATACGTTTTTGGCAAATCATAAAGTTGGACTCAAGTCCGAACGGCCTACAGAAAACTCAAGAAGGTAAGTTGTAGAAACAGTTTAGTAAATTATTTTGATTTGGTTTTTCTACTGGTTTAATGATCTTGTACTTGTGCAAGATTATCTTGCAATGTCTTATCTTATGCAAGATAGGGCCTATTTCATTCAATGATAAATTTTACGATGAAAATGATAAATATTTTTTTACTGTCACTGAATATGATGTTTTGTTGTTTGAGATTTCGCCTGCCCGATGAAATGTAAATTTGTTGGAACCAAAATTAAAGTTTGCTTAAACACTGATGTGACATTTGTCAAAATTAATTTGAGGTTATATCTTTTGCATAGTTTGGCATTTGAAGATCTTTGTATTATAACATATTGAACTACCAACTTTGAAAAACCAAATATTACAGCACCCAAATGAGTGCTATGTTACCAATGCGAAATATAAAATAGTGTTTTATCACTCTGGTAGTTATTAATATTTTGTTATTAATTATTAATATCTTAACTTGGGTTAATTATCGAGCTATTACCGTAATTACCCCACCAGTCAAAAGTCTTAATAGAACATTTTGTGCTCATGATTAGTTAAATTTCATGCAATAGTACCACAATTTTATAAATTCATTCATACTATGTGGTTTTAGATCCTGTATGGAAGTTTCAAATATGATTTCGTTATTTCGTTGATATTTTATTTGATAGATTATTATCAACCAGTCGTTCCAGCACCTCCAGCAATTTAGGGAAGGACGGATCGTATGCCTGAGTGGCGGTTAACATCTGCAGGACGATATCGATGACCTTCTGCAGAATAGAGCCAGATGAGGAGCAAGATGTGGTCGAGCCCCAATATGTCTAAGACAATACACCCTCTCTCACACGGACATACATACATACGCCTGTTATTTCACCTAACTTAATGTGATATATTGATATATATATATATATATATAATTAAATATAAATATGTAGATAAAACAAAGGAAGCATGCGGGGAATTTTTGGAGCATTGAATATAAGTCGACCGAGCTAAGACAATGTCCTCCTGTTTTTGTAAACCATATATTGTATAATATTGTTTGATATATATTTTTTAGATGATTTCATATTGAGACATATTAATCTATTGTATATTACTATAGCCTCTAAAGAAATGTCTAGTTTTTAGATGTAAGTCAAACATTTGTAAAATAATCATTATTAATTATTTGTTGTATTTGTATTAAATGTTGTGGAAGTTTTATCTACGCCGTTTAACTATATCTTATTTATTTATTTTTATATGGTTATTTCACAGAATCGCTATTGTAAGTAAGTCACAGTGACAATTCCACCGCTGCCCTACTTATAAAGGGTGGGCCATTTAGAGGTTTCTTTTTAAATCATAGGTTATTTTGACACTGGCAGCTTTTTCCCGCTCGAAATCTTAACAGAAAGTCAATGAAGCCATAATACAAGGAAAAAAAAATTGTTCATTTTATTGCATTTTTAAAAAGACACTCGTATTTGGCCCACCCTTTACTCTGTTCACATATTAAAGATAATCCCCGTATCCCTGTATATTTTTGCAGAATCTGATTCTAAATCAAATTCTCTTTTCAATGATGTAAGATGCAAGTACTATAGGTACCCGAGTCTGAAAATTGTACAAGTGATTCATTGGTACTATCGGTACACAGTCCTTATGAGGCAGGTAGCAAGATGAGTCTGTGTCCTGATGATTTTAAATGCAAAAATGATTTGCCGTTTCAGATACGGGCATCCTTACATATATATATATACCTAGCGCGCGCTTATGGAATTTGCGTCCCCACCCGCTCATCTCCCGCCGCTGCTCAGCCTTGCAATATGAGTCACTTCTACATTTTTCAGATCAGAGTATAGTTTATTAAGTTAAAGTGTGGTTAAAATACCTACCCTGACACACAAAATTGCAGTATTTATTACCATTATACAATGGATGAGCAATAGGAATTGCATATTTGTAAAAGTATATTTCATCCGCCGAATTAGTTATTTAATTTGAGTTGGTAACACTCATTTCAGATTTGTTTAATTTGAAGTTTGAATTATTTCATGTGAAATGAGTTACCAACTCAAATTATATTACAATAAAACAAGAATTATTTGTAGAATATACATATTTATTTTATTTAAAAGAAGGCGCAAATTCTGAAAAATTGTATAAAAAGCTCGTTAATAAGTCAATTCTAGCTTTCGTCCGTTTATACACTCACCGCTTCCAAATAAATAACTCAAAAATGAATGAAGGTTATGTTATAAAACAAATTCAGTACCATGGTACCAGTTTGGTTGCATTTGTTCTCTATTAAGATTGACCTATGTTTTCTAAAACTGAACATAGGAATTTTAGCCTATGTTAAGAGAAATAAAATAACTTACTGTATGTGGTTCCTCATGTGCCTTTTCAAACTTTCGCTTGCTCTGAAACTATATGTGCATTCATTACATTTGTAAGTTTTTTTTTCTGTGTGAATTCTCTTGTGCTTTTTCAAATTACTTTTGTCAGTGAAACTTGATGTGCATTCATCACATTTGTAAGGTTTTTCTCCTGGGTGGATCCTCTTGTGCCTCTTCAAATTTTCACTTGCTGTAAATCTTGACGTGTTTTCATCACATTTATAAGGTTTTTCACCTGTGTGGATCGTCTTGTGTCTTATCAATTGACCTCTCTGACTAAATCTTAATGTGCATTCAACACATTCGTAAGGGTTTTCTCCTGTGTGGATTCTCTGTGCGATTTCAAATTTTCACTTACTCTGAAACTTGATGTGCATTCATCACATTTGTAAGGTTTTTCTCCTGTGTGCCTTTTCAAATGACTCTTGTGCCTTTTCAAATGACTTCTCTTGGTAAATCTTAACGTGCATTCATCACATATGCAAGGTTTTTCTGCTGTGGATTCTCTTGTGCTTTTTCAAACTATATTTATGTGTGAAACTTGATATGCATTCATCGCATTTGTAAGATTTTTCTCCTGTATAGATCCTCTTGGGCTTTTTCAAACTACCGCTTGCTGTGAAACTTGATGTGCAATCATCGCTCTTGTAGGGATGTTCTTTTGTGTGGATTATGTTGTGCCTGTAGAAATAATATTGTTGTCATCCCCCGAGTTACGTAACAATAATAAGTGCTACTTTGTAAAAAACTGCAATACTTATGAATATGAAACTACTTAGAATATGAAACAAAACTAAAAAAAAAAACAGTATCCAAATATGTCTTTGGTTCTGTAGTGAGAGAATTGTTGTTAGAAGTAGATGGTTTTGAAGAGAAACCCTGATTTCTGATAACCTCGTGTTAACTGACCTTGATTGCTAGCTGCCAAACATGGGATTCCCCTGCTTGGATGGTTTCGAGGACTGGCGTACGAGTCCGACAGTCCGACCGCAGGCGGGCAGTCCATCCTGACCTTCGCACGGCCTACGAACTATTATTGATTATTAATTCTCTGTGCCTGTACCACAGACTTATTCTTTATTTAATAAATAGTGTTAACATCAGAAGTGGGAAGTACTGCGTGTTCTAGTTCTAGTGGTTCTATTAGTTTTGTTCTTTTTGTTCTGTTAAAAAAAAATGCCGAAAAGAAAATCGAAAACCAACGCTCCTCGAGCAGCAGCTTGTCAAGTTCGCCCAGCAGCACTACAAGTACAGCATCATCGACTACGGAACGAAAACGTTCCACCACGAAAAGAGGAAAAGGTCACCGCCGCCGCCACATTGCACAGTATGAAAAGAAAATCAGTAAGCGTACAACCGACCGCATTTCTGTGAGTAGCTTAAGGGGGCAAGTGCCTGTTAAAAAAAGTAGCGTTTTTGACTGTTTGTAATAGTAATGGTTTGAGTAATGGTCAAGTTAATAATGAAAGTACGGAAGACATATTTTGCACACTCAAAGATGAAAGTACAATAGATGTTCCTATAGTATTAGATTTGAGTAATCAGTTAATAACATTACAAAAGTTGCTATAGAAAGTTGTTCATTTTACTGTTGTAATATTGTAATGTTCGATGCGTAAATTGAACATTCTAACATTATAAGAACCTAGTTTATAGTGTAGTAAACAATATGCCAAAAATAAAATGCTAACTTTTTGTACCATTTGGTCGTAATTAATTATTTTCGGCACCTCTGTAGGCACGTTTTTATATCAATTTCCAGCGCGGTAGTGTGTCGCCACCTATATGAAATCCATTACAGCTAGGCGACGGGGCGTTGACGATCACGAGAGGAACTCAGGAAATTTGAGGCCCCAACGTTGTGAAGAATATTGTGTTATACGATCATATTTTTCAGTCAGGGCCGCTGCGTGGGGGTGTGCATGCTGTGCTCTATGAGGCGACATGGCGCTTCATAGAGGAGGCGCCATGTCGCCACGATAATTAATAATCTCTGTAATTGTCATACGTTAACTTTTGCGATATAAAATTTTAATGAAAAGTATATTCACCATTATATTTAGTCGTGAAAACTTTGGTGTGAGGGGTTTAGGTGTGTAAATACGTAGTGGGAACGCTCTACTATTACAATATCAGTATTTTACACAAGGTAGTTTGTAGTTTCAATATTTTTTATTGTGTTTCAACAAAACAAAGTGTAAGGCGAGCAAGTAAATGTCTGGCATTTTTAAAATAAATAACTGTGAACCCCGTAACCTATAGATGTTGGAAATATGTCAAACAAGTTATATTAAGCCGAAAACAAAAAAAAAGACGATTACAACGACGAAGAGATCCAACATACATTGTTTTTACTAATTGTGACGATATAGAGTACATATTGACATGTAGTACATGAAATTAAATATACCAAGAAATATAAAACATTTTCATCACGTTACGGGTAAAAATAAAATAAAACTAAGATATATATTTTTTAACGATTCACACAACACATACTAATATAAAAAAACAAAAAACGTAATGCACTACCTATACTAAATATGTAAACATATGATGTTGACAGAAAAACTGACTGTTTACAGTTTAAATAGTCGATAAGTCGATAGTCAACGTCAACTGAAATAAACAGTCAATTGTTTCTGTCAACATCTTCCCTCGGACCTCCACGACTACAACAAATAGTATACAGGGTGGTGCGTCGGACCATGCACCATTGGGATTTACATGTAAAATTTAAATCTTAAAGATTTTTTAAGAAGACAATATTTCCCCAATTATTATTATTTATATTATATATAAATTGTACCATTCTTCACTTGAAGAAACTAGTGTATTTAAACTATTATTGTGATTAACTCAATATATATTTGAAAGTTTTTTATAAAGTTCCATTTTGTGAAATTTAACTAAATACCAACATAAAATAGATTTAATTTTGTTTTTGTTTCGCAATAGCCTCTTCGATGTAAACAGGATCTCTTATAGGCATATTCCGCTGTTTTCTAGAGTCTACGAGTTCTGGTAATACACACTCATTTTAAAATTGAATTAACGGTTTTTCTATGTTATTTGTCCAAAACACATCATCTTTAAAAATTGTTTCGGTTTTTATACCCTTGCGGGTCCACACACCAAAGATGCAATAATTATATTGCATTAAATCAAAAATAATGCAAATAATTATATCACGAATTTTGTATAATTGTGACATTTCAGTTGACAGCATAGCACACCAGATGTACAGAGATCAAGTGTGATTATTACTTATTAGTCAATTCGAGTTCTGATTATCAGCTATTAGGCGGTCGCTAGGATAGGTCAGAAAGCATTATGAGTGATATAGTCGTCTAAATTTCGTTTGACAATTAAAAATTAACAATTTTCGAACCGAAATATTGCCACTTTAAGTTATTCAGTTATTCAGTAATAAAAAAAATAATTTTGAATTTTATATAAAATTTAATCAATTAATTCATTAAATTAAATTAAATGTAAATGTTATCATTAATTCAAATAAATCCAGAGCTGAACAACATACCTTGTATATTTCCGGACTTATCTCAGTTAATGAAAAAAAGACTTACACCACTTTCGTTTACAACGGCTCATATAAAAATATGCATAGTAGTTAATGCATCTCTTTCAAAGTACCTAATATTATAGTAGTATATAATTATTTTTCATACTTCCTTATTATTCAATATCTCTCTAGGGGGAGATTCAATTGCATCTACCCTCAAGTCACCTTGATTTATATCGGTGTACTCATTCTGTAAACAAGAATGATATAATTTTATAATGCATTTAAATAGTACAACTTATATATATTTTTTAATGTTCTAGAAAAAGAGCCCAAGACTATATCAACTTCAATTGTTATGTAACCATCAGTAAACATATCTATTATTAAATGAGACAGTCTTAGCTAGAAGTTTGTGAAAAACATATTTTTTGCACTACTAGCCATAAAACACATCATTGTGTCATGTATCAAAGTACTGTAAAGTTGATGTTTATGATTAGTAGTTAATATATTTTTTTGTAGTATTATTTTGTACTTACTGGTAGAGTTAATACAATTTTTTCTTACCAAGGTAAAAAATATATGTTCGCCTGAGGCTACATTTTTCTTTTTTTACTAAGGTAAGAAAAAGTATATTTGATTACTGGTTAAAAAATATCCACAGATCCACAGTAAGCGACAACCAAATTCCTACATCTGACAGTCGCTTTTTTTAATTTAAAACACTTCTAATTGTTCTAGTAGTGCAAAAAATAGTAAATAAATATATATCATGAGCAGTCACTCATATAATTCACTTACCTTTCTTTTAGATGGAAAACACTTCCTCTTTATTCGATGTGCGCTTGATCTAAGTCGGCGTGTAGTGCCTTTTCTATAGTCCGAAACCGGTTCATTCATATTTAGTCACTTTTAGTGTCGATTTACTGTCGATATTTCGCAGGGGAAGTTGTAATACCTTCTAGCGCGAGCACCGAGAGTACAGGCCTTTACTCACAACACTAGACATATGCCAGCGCGGAGTTGTTTACGCAGAATGTTATGCTCTACAAAAAACTGCAGTAGTTTTTTTTCACCTCGTTTAGTTTCTGCATTAGAAACGATTAAATATAAGGAAGTAAATTTGTATGTAATTACATACTACTATATTTTTAACACGAATTTTAATATTCTAATTACTGTATCATTTTTAGCGAAGTCTATATATACCTACATAAATCCTTTGCTATGAATATTGGTGTTGTACTTGTAAAAATAATGAAATATATCCGTAACAGCGTTCGACGGGAAGCGGATATTTGCGGCTCTTTACCTTTGATGCGATTTTCATATGAAGGGCTATTAATATTGTACTCGCGGTGGCCTGGGTACTGTCCTGTATTCGCACTCCAGTTTCGTTGAAAGAGACAACTATATAAATTCCGCTAGCCATCCCTTTCTAAAAATGACGCCCCACGAGTTGCCTATCTCTATACCCCTCTCACCGATCCTCTTCAGG
The DNA here is from genome assembly GCA_951805005.1 of Othius punctulatus. NCBI lineage: Eukaryota > Metazoa > Arthropoda > Insecta > Coleoptera > Staphylinidae > Othius > Othius punctulatus. The sequence continues at coordinate 50,067,109 of OX638146.1, forward strand.
TGAAACAGTTCGTGTCGGCACTTGCCGCCTTAACAAACACTAACATATTCCCACCAAATACATTGGCCAGTATGGTTGCAGATTTGACCCAAAAATAAATAATGTCGATGAATTGGTTCGTTTGATCGACGAGCATGCGTTGTGTTGTAAATGGGACGACACTACTATTAAATAACATGCACTAAATAAACTAAAGAATACTGCTGAAAAGTGGTATCCAAATTTTACGAATACTGATATCGGTTGGGCAAATTTTAATTGGGGAAATTGGCGAACCTTACTTAAAACCACATTTCAGTCATCTCGAAATACGCATAAATTATTTATGAATATTGCATATCACACACCAAAACCGGACGAATCTTTATACTCGTTCTATTTTGATCACTTAGAAAAAATATATAGTCTTGGAGTAAATTTCTCAGAGGCCGATAAAATCTCATTAATGCAATAACCGACAGTGCAATAACCGACAGTGCATTGTCATCGGCTGTTAAAGCTGCAAATATCACTGATATTCACATTTTAGCAAGCTATTTGCGTGATAGAAATGCTCCTCGCGGCAGTAATTCCGAGCGATACAATAAATTGCCTCCACGTAAACAGTCCGGTATATAGTCGAAATCAGGAGAGATGTCTCATGACTCATTCTAAATGAATGTTTTAATGCAGGAATAAATGCAAAATTGGTGTCGCTATATTACCCTAAACCGCTAAAGTAAAGTGAGAGAGTAAATGTCCGATACGTCTGCTGTACGTTTTAAATGAAACCCGTGAAAACGTATGTCTTCGTTAATTCATTGAATATGTCAGTGTCGCTCTTAACCTAACATTCACGCGTTTGCAGAATGTCTCAGTTAAAGAACAAATCGTTAAAAAGCCAATCGCAAATCATATTAATGAAATTGCTTAATTATTTTAACATGGAACGTGATCGAAATGATGATCGAAAAATATAAAATGCCATTGATTTATGTATGCAAGCCATATAATTATAACCATTAGAGAACTGCAGAAGCATGTGGTGTTACTGAAAAAACAGTAACACGTACAAAAGTTCGTTTTGCTGCTGCTCAAGCAGCCGGCCAATCCACTCCACAGTCTCCGCAGAAAAATAGTGGACGTCTCAGATCAAAATCTGTGGATGTTGACGATCACATCAAGGATTTAGTAAGACGTAAAATTTATGAATTACACTCAAAAAGTATGTTAATTAACGCCATTATAAATAATTAAGAGTGTAATAAGTAAATATACAGGGTGGAAACTTTAACTGGAATAAAATTCATAACTTCGATATAGGCGATTTTTGCAAGAAATCCCGAAACACGCTAAGTATTGTTTTTTCTTGCCCTAATTTCTATGTATATGCTGCTTGTTTATCTGTTCCCGGAAGAGCGCAGCCACCTCTGACTTTTTTTTTCAAATGGAAAGGTATGTCAAGTGACACCTCGTTTGAAAGGTCTCTGCGCAAGTAATACAACACACTATTTATTTCTTGAATATTTACAAAGCCCACGTGATAAAAAAAAGAAAACCACTTTTACGTTGAACATGTTTCGGCGTAAAGTTGTATGTTTTTGACATGTGTTTTGATGCTATGGAACTGCGTTGCTTAGTTACTAGTGTTACTAGTGCCCATTTTGAACATTTGTTGCATTGTATTCAAGTTATAAAAGTGTTTTTTTTTATCACGTGGGATAACCCATGCAAGGATGCATCGAAAAAATTTTTGAATTTAAATATTTGAAGATCCGTTTTTAATTCGATTTTAATCCGATTTTGATAGTAATTTAATCTATTTCTGATCAAAAATTCGATTATAATCCGATTTCCATCGGATGTTAATCGAATTTTAATCGAATTTTGATCGGTTTCTGATTTAAAAAAAATTTAATCCGACTTGAATTCGATTTTAATCAGATTTTATTTGTATTTTTAACGATTTCTGATCAATAATTCGATTTTAATCGATATTTGATCGGTTTCTAATTAAACTTTTTATTTTGATCCGATTTTAATTCGATTTTAATCCGATTTTAATCGTATTTTAATCGATTTCTGATTAATTTTCTTATTTTGATACGATTTTAATTCAATTTTAATCCGATTTTAATCGTATCTTTAACGATTTTTGTTCGGTTTCGGATGAATTTTTTATTTTCATCCGATTTTAATTCGATTTTAATCCGATTTTGATAGTAATTTAATCTATTTCTGATAAAAAATTCGATTATAATCCGATTTCCATCGGATGTTAATCGAATTTTAGTCGAATTTTGATCGGTTTCTGATTTTTTTAAAATTTTAATCCGACTTTAATTAGATTTTAATCCGGTTTTAATTGTATTTTTATCGATTTCTGATCAAAATTTCGATTTTAATCGATTTTTGATCAGTTTCTGCTTAACCTTTTTATTTTGATCCGATTTTAATTCGACTTTAATCCGATTTAAATCCGATTTTAATCGTATTTTAATCGATTTCTGATTAATTATCTTATTTTCATCCGATTTTAATTCGATTTTAATCCGATTTGAATCGTGTTTAAATCAATTTATTATCAGTTTCCGATTAAATTTTTATTTTGATCCGATTTTAATTTGATTTTAATCCGAATTAAATCGTATTTGAATCGATTTTTGATCGGTTTCTGATACATTTTTATTTAGATCCGTTTTTAATTCGATTTTAATCCGATTTTTATAGTAATTTAATCTATTTCTGATCAAAAATTCGATTATAATCCGGTTTC